>JAQIXS010001812.1:0-26677 GCA_034700785.1 Rossiulus vilnensis | reverse complement strand
CTGCTTTCATAGATCTTCAATGAAACTTATACTTTAAATTAAATATAATTGAAGATACGATACTTCTCTGGGGATTGCTACCAAATGTTTCGCTAGCGTTTTCCAAAACACATCTAGAAGTCAAAATAAGAGCTACGTTACGTACAATTTGCCGCTAGCCTGCACTGCAGGAAGGTGTCTTCCTGTGCACTACTGTAAAACAAATACAATGTTAATTAGCTGTCCATTATTATATACGTACTGTATTAGGCAAAGATGCAATAATATCGTAAAGTTATTTCGAAGAACAATTTCTCGTTCTGCTGTGTGTTGCTCTGATGGGAAGAATAAAACAACGTCGGACTCTGATCCCTTCAAGATGCAGGTATGGAGTAATTCTAACCAGATGTACAGGGTAGTCAGTTTTAGCCCAATTTTTATTAAACATGCTAGAATTACTGATACATAACTAGGCTGTGAATTATTTGCAGATAAAAATGGATTGTAGGGTACATTGCACTACCACAGTGTTTCTGAAACTGCAATACCTAATGCAAGTTGCAGTCATGAAGACACTGCAACCATGCATGTGTAATAATTGTATTAATTATTAAATAACTTATATGCTGTACAACTTGTGAACAATTTGTCTTCATAGAACATAGAAAGATTTCCCATTCGTTTTTAGTATACAGTCTGCCTTGCAGCTTAAATTTGTTTTACAGAAAAACAGACAGAGAAACTTGTTTTAAAGTTTAAAATTGATCAAATGCGAATGTGCATTCTTTATTTTTACATGTAGGCCTATAAGCATGTGATAATGGGTAAACAGCTTTCAGTCTCTTAATCTTATTTTTTTTCTCGAGTTACAGGAGAAAGTGGACATGACTTGCTATCCCTCCAAGTACATTAGAAATTTTAGTATTATAGCCCATGTGGATCATGGGAAAAGTACATTAGCTGACAGATTACTAGAAATTACTGGTAATTATTATTTTGGATCATGGTATGCGTTTTACAGTGAATGCTCGATTATCCGAGGTTTGGTTATCCGATATTCTGGTAAAAGCTGGTTGGATGCTGTAAAATGTGATTAAAACTGATTATTTTCGATTTTTACATATTTCATTTTTACAGTGTCTAAATTATATATAATTAGTGCATAAAATACTTTGCGATACTTTCGTTTATTCAAGATAGTCGCGCTCCTGGCTACCTTGAATAATCGAGCTTCCACTGTAATAGTATTTTTTTGCAAATGCACTTTCAGTTAAAATAACTAAACAACATTGTCTTCAAATTCTCTCAAAGAAGTCTGATATTCAGTTGTCATGGATATTGAGATATGTTGTCATAAATGAAATGCATTTCATAATATGATATTTATTTATGATTAGTAACAATTTAAATCCATAATTTTGCCAGTGTTTCTGATTTTTCAATAGGAACAATACCTTCAAATGTCACAAACAAGCAGGTTTTGGATAAACTACCTGTTGAAAGAGAAAGGGGTATTACTGTTAAGGCTCAGACAGCTTCACTATTTTACAAGTACAAAGAACAGACATACTTATTAAACTTGATAGATACACCAGTGAGTACTGCTCTTTGTAACATCACCATTTTATCATATTAACTCATTTATTATATTAATGATTTAATATTAGGGTCATGTAGATTTTAATTATGAAGTATCACGATCTCTATCAGCTGTTCAAGGAGTCGTTTTGTTAGTTGATGCCAATCAAGCAAGTATCTTAAATAAGATCCTTATTTTAAGTAATAGTGAAACTTAAATAACTTCAGTATACTTTGTGTTGCAGGGCGTTCAAGCTCAAACTGTAGCCAACTTTTATCTTGCTTTTGGTGCAAATTTGATTATCATTCCTGTTTTGAATAAGATTGATCTGAGAAATGCTAAACCAGAAGCAGTGATTAAGCAAATAGAAACATTGTTTGAATTTGCTCCAGAGAGTGTAATGAAGGTATGTCATCACATTTTTTTACCTATGTAAATTATATATCAGGAAACCTCATCATACATTTCAATAATCACAAATCTCAAACTATTGGTCTGCTATTTATTAAACCTTATATATTGTCTTAGAACAAAAATTAATAACTGTCTAATGTAATAAGTTTGTAACGTTCAGATTTCAGCTAAATTAAGTATCGGTATCACAGAATTGCTCGAAAGAATAATTGAAGAAATCCCTCCGTACGTCAGATGCTGTATTTTATTTTGACATCATGTCTTGTTTCATGCAAATAATTCGACTGTTTTGAATTTTTCTGTTTAGACCATGTGGAGATATTAACAAGGACTTCAAGGCTTTGGTCTTTGACTCATGGTATGATCGTTATAGGGGTGTCATAGCTCATCTTGCGATAATAGATGGCAAAGTGAATGTTGGAGACGAAATATTGTCAGTTCACGCAGGAAAGTCGTACGAGGTAAAAGATTTGGGAATATTACATCCTGAAGAAACTTCTACAAATCAATTGTAAGTCACACTAACCACAATGTGGGCTTACTTTGCCAATAATGTAATGACTATTTCAGTTATAATATTTCTGCAAATTGGGATATAAAATTCATTCAACATCTCTATTCAGTTGACCAAACATCTTAAAACTTGTTTATATACGACCTCAAAGAAGCGGTTTTTTATATTTATGTTCATAAACTTTACAATTTTGGTATCACATTAACTTGCTGTAAGTAAAAACGCCCTTGACCAAAACGCTTTGAGTGAAAAAATCTTGCAATTGTTCATTTACATATGAAACGGTTAAGTTCATATGTAATAGATGTGGAAAAATCTTCATAAACATTTCATTTTCTTAGTCATCAATAAAGTACATCCATATAATAGAAAATGTTCCAAATAATCTTGCACTGTTTTTTTAAAGTTGAACTAATTTTAAAAATATGTATATGCACTTGAATATTTATTTTCACTTCTTATAGGTGTGCTGGTCAAGTTGGCTATGTGGTGACCAGCATGAGAAACATTAAGGAGATTGTAATAGGAGAAACGTTTTGCCTAAAATCAAAACCTGTTTCTGCTTTGCCTGGATTTGTCCTTTCTAAACCAATGGTGTTTGCTGGAATATTCCCATTGGACCAATCTCTCACACCTGCCCTCAGAAGTGCCATTGAAAAGTTGTGTTTAAATGACTGTAGTGTTTCAGTCGCATTGGAATCAAGGTATTGCTTATTCTATAAACATAACCTGCAGGCTATATTGCCAATATTTAAAAGTAATGGAACAGCATGCTTCAAAATTATACTATATCAATACATTATCTGATAAGTTATTAAATTATTTCAGTCCTGCTTTGGGACAAGGATGGAGATTAGGATTTTTGGGGCTCCTACACATGGAAGTGTTTAGCCAAAGATTAGATCAAGAATATGACGCCCAGGTTATTGTCACTGCTCCAAGTGTACCTTATAAAGGTAACTTGGTTACTACATTAAAGTTGCATTTCATTGTTTAGAACAATATTAAGTAATATTTTTATAAATTTATTTATCCCCTGCCACAGTTAAATGTACCTAATCTTTATTGATTTATTCCACGACCACAACAGCAAAACTGTCATGTCCAAAGCACATCAAAATGTATGGAAAAGAAGAAATTACCATCAATAACCCATTGCTATTTCCGGAGGCCAGTATAGTATCCGAGTATTTGGAGCCAATGGTCATTGGTACAGTTATTATGCCCCAGATATACTTGGGGAAAATAATGGGATTGTGCATGGTAGGCAATAAATACCAAACTGATGATACAAGCATCATTTTGCACCAAATTTCAATGATCGATTACTTTTGTTTATGATTTGCAGCAAAGACGTGGTGTGCAGTTAGAAACCCGAAATATGGACGAGAATACCATTATTACCAAATTCAAATTACCATTGAATGAGATAATTGTGGATTTTTTTGATGAACTGAAAACGCTGTCTTCAGGGTATGCCAGTTTTGATTATGAAGAAAGTGGTTATCAGCAGACAAATCTATCAAGGGTAATTCCGTTCACTTTTATTGTCATTTTTGTTGTTGAATGGAGTAGAATGACTGAGTGAACAAGGGCGTGTAAATGTATGATGTAAATAGCATTTTAAAGTGACATAAGTCATACTAATGGTGAAGAAATTGAGTATAGGGATTTCCCCAAGAATTATTTTATTTTATAATGTACATAAATTGCATACTTTTGTTACAAATGCTATGTATTATTAAAGTATGCCTGGAATATGATTATGAATGCTGCACAATGGACGATACTATGCATAATAATTATTAACGTTTTATTGCAGCTTACGATTTTGCTCAATGGCCAGGAAGTAGAAGAATTCACCACTATTGTACATACTACTCGTGTGAGAACGGTTGGCCAAAATCTTTGCATACGCTTAAAGGAAATGCTACCAGCGCATCAGTTCCAGATTGCTATCCAAGCAACGACTGGAGGCAAAGTCATTGCAAGAGAAACTATTAAAGCATTGAGAAAAGATGTTACAGCTAAATTGGTAAGTAATTTATTTTCTTAAATATTCCTACTAATAGACCAAAATTACCATTATTGGATGACTTTTGCTTATGCCTAATAAAATAAGAGACAATTTGATTGGCGTGTAGATAAGATATCATGTATCATTATTAAATATTGTTCTTTCCTATTGCTTAAAGTATGGCGGAGATATAACAAGACGAATGAAGCTATTGAAACGCCAAGCCGAAGGCAAAAAACGACTCAGAATGGTGGGGAACATTACTGTACCTAGAGACACATTTATTCGCGTCTTGAAAAAATGATTCATAGACATTTAATGTGAATTAAGTGGAAAAAAACGTCTTGTAAAATGTTTTTTTTTAGATTTGGAATAAAAATGCTGCATGTATGCCTATAGATTGCAATGCAGTGATATTAAAATTGAAAGGAATACAACAGAATGCTATTCTTATTTTACCACTAAATCTGTTTGAATTTTGCTTATGTTATTTGAGGGATACAATTTCTCCACCCCTTCTGCAATCGTTTGGATAACTTCTTAATCAGGTTTGAAAACGACGGATAAGAAGCAACATTATAATCTTCTCGTGAATCGATTTTTAGAATATACAATTCTCTTGCATAAACCTTAGTCCAGTTGGCCCGAAATGTTTTCGGATCATATTCAATCCATTCTGTGTATTTATAGTTATTTGTTCGCATTGAATACCCCATTATTTTAATGTGTTTTAGCAAAGGCTTATCACTGTCATTTTGAGGGTGAGCTGATGGCCGTGGATATTGAGTAAATATGGCTGTCTTCCATCTGCTATTCACTTGTTTGTTCTTATCAATGGATTTGGCTTCCTGGATAGCAGTTTTGATAAGTGGCACCAAACTATTCCCCTCAGTGCACAACTTTACCTTAGAGGAATTTTTAGGACACATCTCCATCGATGAGTAACCTGCTAGTTCTGTCAATGTTGGAAAAATGTCCACTAACTCTACTAGTGATTCTGATATTAAATTGTGGCTGCTGTGGGGAATGAAGCTTTGGTTTAGTTCCATCGAGGATGACGTTTTAGCATAACTAAAGCGTTGTTGGGTCCTTTTATTTCTCTGGGATACTAAGGGAATATAGCTAAAAATGCTTTTCGAATTCTTTTTGTTAGAATCCGTTAACTTTGGTGCATAGATTATGAGAGGAACTCGCGTAGCTATTTCGAAATTACTGAATTTTGACCATTCTTGGTGCTCCCCCAAAGACCATCCTATATAAGACAATAGAAATTTATTGCATTTGTGCCAATTTTATATTGAACATAATCCTTATTTTTTTTAAATAAATGCATTATCGATGTCTTACCATGATCTCCTATGAAAACTATTATTGTCTTCTGGGCTAGTCCGTTGTTTTGAATGGCATCCAATAATCTGCCTACTTGGTCATCCATGTAAGATATAGCAGAGTAGTAACTTTGTCGAATATAGCGCTGTAAGATTACATTTTTAGGTAAGAACATATAATAATATGCAAATGTGCAGGGTCAAGTATATAATAATTATGTAGTATTACCTGAAAATAATCTGGAATTGGCCCATAAGGAAAGCTGACGTTCAGTGCTTGAACATCCTCTCTTTCTCGTAAATCCGTCCAGGGATTCCATGCAACATCTGGCAACCCCTTTGGTTTCCATCGGTCCGGAGCCAAGTTGATGCTTTCAAGTGGATATAGATCTTATGCACATAAAGTGTTTATCATAAATTAGCCCTGCATAGTTAGTTGTAGATAGTCCTGTATCAATCTGCATACTTAAATATTCCATGGGAAATTTCAAGGGAATATGAGGTTTATGGTAACCAACTGCCAAAAAGAAAGGTTTTCTCAGGCTAGGAATGATCCCACTTTGCCAGGAATTCAAGAAATTAATCGCATAATCTGTGCTCTGTATATCTGGAAGAGTCTTTTCTGGCTGAGATAAAATATCAACGGGACAGACAAGGTTCATGTGCAATTTTCCATCTCCTCCATGACAAACCTGAAGTATAATAGAATTTATCGATTAACTTCAGGAAGAAACCGAGCGAAATGGCCAATGTACGGAGAAGGCTTCTCCATAACAACCTTTGACATTTTATATTTCTCAGTTGATGGATGGTAAGGAATATCTGACCAACTGTATGGATAATCATCAGTAAAATTGGACGCCTTTCCTGCAAAATCAAAGAGTCATAACGTTTGCACACTGAAGGACTTGGTCAACGAAAAAATGTGCGAATTTCACATAGCATAACTTGACAAGACTTATTTCACCTGGATGAAAAACTTTGCCTATGGATACTGTGTGGTATCCCTTCTCTTTAAAAAACTGTGGAATGGTAGTGAAGTTTCCTGCAACCTGTCTCCAATAACTGTAGAAATCATAAAGCCTGGTGGTATCAGGGCGTCGACTGGTTAAAAATGATGTTCGACTTGGGCCACAAAGGGCTTGCTATACAAGATAAAAAAAATCCAAATAAAAAATCTTTAATAATGAAGTCATGCAGGGAACAGAAAATTATAGCATTATATTTAAGTTTTACTTAACTGGCAATATGCTCTCGTGAAGATTATGCTTCTTTTAGCCATTTGATCTAAGTTTGGTGTTATAGCCCTCTTATCACCATAGCATCCAAGCATTGGTCGCAAGTCGTCCGAAACAATGAATAGTACGTTTGGATTTGTTGAAACTAATTTAATGAGTTTTGATATGTTTCAGATACCACTTTGAGAGACTACCAGCATGATCCTAAAAATTAACTATTAGAATTTAAAATTTTATGAATATTTCTTGCTAGTTGATCACATTTTTGAAAGACTGAATTTCTAAAGACATTTTACAACCTGGACCACTTTTGCCTGTGAAACCTTAATTTCCAATAAAACTGTTAGAAAAATATCAGACTTGTACTGACAGTCTTTCATGTTTTAGGCTCAAATCATTCATATATGAAATTTAAGTTACAAATATACAATATCATTATAGCATATAGGCCCTACAGTAAATATTTAAATATAAATGAAATATCTATTGTAAACATAAATTGTGGCACTTGCAAATTTCGAATGCCAAATGCGGAAATGCGTGTAGTAGTGCGTAGCATCTGTTAGGTCTGAATTCCAAAAGAAAATGGCAAACATTTGCAAAATTTTATTAAACATCTGCTGCACTATTATTTGGCTGCCACCAAAATGGATTGCTACACTGTAGTTAAAATTTGCAGCGACATCTGGGACTCTGCTATAATATCATTAAAATACATATTCATCATTGTTCGTTGATCAAGCATTGGACGCTACTAACAACCAGTACTTTTATAATTAACAATTTATGTACTGTATAGAAACGTTGTCTTTAACAGTGAGTAAATCCATGCAACTTTGGCATTTATCCATCGATTAAGCACAACAGCATTATCGCACCAAATACTTATACATGTAGGCCCTACAGAGGAATTGAAGCATATTTTGTGTGTTATGTTTTGGATCGTGCATGGTAATTCAGTTACTATAATATGCTAACAACATTACAAAAAATACCATAAAGCTCGCAGTCGGTTTGTTAAGTGCAATAGTAGTCATGCTGACTGCGCAATTGAGGTAATATATTTAATTTTTATACCAGTCAAAACTGCCGTATATATACATGTATAAGTTTCTAAAAAATTACCTTGACATACATGTAGCAGCAGTCCTATCGTTATAAAGTGTATAAAATTATAAAAAGTCGGCATTGTTGCTGACAGATGTGATTGCTCGCTCTAATCACATTCACTGCTTGAAATTTAAGCTGTAAAAGAGGTCAAGGACTAATAAATCAAGGGTCAGGAAATAGTTATTTAAACTTTCGCATCAACACTTATCAAGCAGAAATAAGATACATGTTTACTTCACTAAGCACCACATTGCACAACCATCACAGCTGAAGCCTACATTTTGGTTTCCTACACATTAATTGTTATCATAAGTAACAACCTAGGACTAAAAATACTTCCCCACCTCCCTCATAATAACGACTGAATTCTCTTTTGCATGCTCCAATTATTTTACTTTCACTACTACCTTAATTTTGCTTGTGATATACCTGTAACATGACACAATATTTACAACGTTTCTTTTACTAGTGTGCAATAAATATTTGATAGCAATTAGTCTTATTCTGTCGCCAATTATGATATGCTTGGGTATGTAACCTAGAAATCGAGCTTCAATTTTTTGTGAAAACATTTCATACAATAGTTGCATTTTGATTTCAGGTTCTGTCTACGTTGAACAATGCCCTAAGCAACCATATATACCAATATTCTTGATAGTCGCTGGGAGCATCAATATCATAAATGTTGTGGTAAATTTATTTATCAATAGACTAGCAGAACCAGAAGTAAATACTGAAGAACAACCAGACAGGTTCATATGGGCGTTTGCAAATTTGTTGAATGGATTGGCATTCTCTTGGTACATTGCAGGTGAGTTTTGTTCAGCAACCTAAATGTGTACATTTTCTACACATGGTACAACTAGGACCATAACTTAGTTCTCTCTCCCATTTAGGGTGCACGTGGGTGTACGGAGCATATATACCAGCATTTGAATATCAGGAAAATAACTATCTTAATTTTTGCCATAAAACGTTGTATTTATTTACGTTTGTCTTGATCTCAGTGATATTTACTGTAATTGGCGTGGTTCTGTTGTATTGCTTGGTTGCATTAATATTTGGTATTTGCTCAAAGCAAAACACATGATAATGTAATTTGCAAATACACGTATTCTTTTCTGAAATGTATCAGATCTTCAGAAGTCAAAATGGGGTTTGCTATATACACCTTACATTTAATTTAGATTAAAGTTGTAACATTTTAAGAATGGATTCTGGGAACATTCAAATCCACAAATGTATCCCTTATTCTGCCATGTAAATGCATTTATTTATGGCGCTTGTTAATAAACTCTGAATCAAACAAGATTCATTAGTGCAAGAATCCTCCTTCATACAATATCTATTTTGGTATTTTACAGCATTATTATGGGTCTCATTTATCATACTAGGCATTCATGTAAAATATGCAACATTTTTAAACTATCAAATTTATGCCAGCTGATTTATGTTTGCAGTCTTATAATTGCCTCGAACAACTTCAAAAATGCAAATCAATACTCACACTTTCCTGCAAAGATGTAATGAGGCTTTCTTAACAACTAGGAAGCAAGGGTTTTAAAAATGTTTCTTTCACTGCAATTAAAAAAACTTTAAAAGTTAATTCTGCAATTCAATACCAAACCTTATTAGTGACCAAGTCTTTGTAAATAAATTTACACATACCTTAGCCAAGCTGAAGAAAACGCTTTAATCACACCTGCCATATTCACTGCAGTATTTAATTTAATACTGAATTTGTCCAACTTATATGAGAGAGTTAATTGCATTAGTAAAAGAATCAATCCACTTTTTCACTTACATTTATTTGGCAATACAAACCCTCTATTACCATCATCACTTGTCTGTAGAAAAATGTATAAATTTGACATCTTGTGAAAATGCATTGTTATTAAGATATCAGTAGAAACCAGGAAAATATCAAAAAACATTATTTTACCAATTGCTAAATTTGGCATAAAACCAACATAGCAGTAATGCCGTATCCCAGTAACTCTGACACGAACGACAAAAACCATAGACCTTGCCCTTACGGGTCAAACTCCACCCACCGATGGAGAAAAAAAAACCGCGATTTTTAATTGTTTTAGCTAGATGGGCAAATGTGACAATTTGATCGGTGTGGTATTTCTATCAAGGTGGGTGGAGCTCGTCTTTGATTTTGTCGTTCGTGTCGGAGTTAATCGGATACGGCATTTCAGATTAAACTCATTTTCGAGTTTAATTTCAGCAAACCAAATCCTCAGTTAACTGACAAGAGGAAAACAAAACAACATGTAAACGCTGAACAAATCATCTCTAAATTTGCCAATGAAATAAACGAATGTTAAGTACACGCCTTCAACATTAACTTGGAGAAATGGTAATTACCATTGTATAGCTGCCAAGTTTAAATCTGTCTGAAATTATGCAAACTGGATAGTTCAAAGGATAAATCCTTTTACACTAACGAAACCCAGCACAAATTGTGAAAGGTTTCTGTTATAAATTTGAAGATTGCATAAATATGAGAATTTGGAAATAATGGTGCCCATTTCACTTTCTTGTCAGATATAAAGAAGCGATCAAATCGGGAAAAGCTACCATTTCTACAAAACTGCATCTTGTGCAAGATTAGACATAATAAAAACTTAAAGTACGAGTAATCAAGCTTCAGCATTTTATTATGCCCAACGAAAATCTCGTTATTATTGCCAACTGAAGTGCTGTTAAACATCCAAAGAATTTAGCAGTGAATAACTTTCACAATTAACTATAAATGTTTGCCTTGGTAAGTAGTTTATATCGTTGTGTTATAAACAATTCAATTAATTAAAATTTCATGTTTATGCAAGCTAAATACATTTAAATGCATAATTTATAGAACGTCTTTATGGATTCAAAATTTGGACAGAACCATTTTCTACAAATTTAACACCATTTGCCAACTAATTACCATGGGACAAGTTGTGATGCAAGACTTTTCCGATACATTAGAGCAGATTACAGTAAAATGCATTTTCTGAATTGTTAACAAAACATTTGTTGGCGTTCTGCTTATATCATTTCTGTATCAGTGATAATCACAGGTGCAGATTTATACCCAATATTGAAAAGTTATAACTTAAGGCTGAAGGCTACATGTATAATGTAGTAATCTGATTAAAGCTAACGTTTCTCTGCAAACCTATTCATCCCAGTCACATTAAATGGTTCTTAGTTCGAATGAGTATATATTTGTTGAGACAAAACGTAATCAGCAATTACCAATTTCTCCAAGTTATACAGGAAGGAATATTCTGCTCAAGCTGAAAATGCCACAACATGTCTAATGCTTGCAATGCAGATTTGCAGTAATAATTTGACTTTGGCTAGTACACACGTTTAAAGCATGCATACTGAGGGATAATTTTGCATAAATTGTATCAATTAATTTAACTTGCGTTCCTTTAGCAGATAATTAATTGGAAAATTACAAACGCACAACATGGGTCCAAAATTGAATTTTTTTAAAAAAAGAATCATGTTTGTGGCCATAATGCAATGTTCAATTATGATTTGAACCTTGTTATTTTGTAAAATGACAAGGTTTAAATCATAATTTAATAATATTGTAATATTACTTTAAGTATTAATAAACAAATTTTTAAAGTTTTTAGAAGGAAGCTTACAAGATTCCTTCGTATTTCAAACAATGTCAGGTGTCACATTTTTAACGCCTGCATGATTTACAATAGCACAAACTAAGTAACTTTTGTTTCGAACAACCTCTCACAAACGTTTGGACCACTTTTACACCTCCTTTACTTAATAAATATTTTATGTATATAAGCATTTATAAAACTACGAAACTGCAATTACAATGAATGAATAAACAACCAAAAATTAACTGACAGCCAAACAAGGAAGCTGGACAAAATCTCATAGATATTAAAATATTGTCCTTGGAAAAAATACAATGGGAGCGCTAATGACATTGGTCGTAAAGCAAATGGAAGAGCTTAAAGGACCAGACGCATCCGCAATGATATGTGGGGAGAATTTTTGGACATTACACCGGATTTGCATACAAGTCTTGTGCAATGAAGAAAATATGGATAGAATTCCTTCCTGTTTAGCCAATCAAATGTGACATTTTATCCATTTGTTTATCTGTCTAAGAAGATAAGTTTATGGCAATTTCACTCCACTGCCATTTGAGCACATAAAAAGGGAAGAACGTCCAACGTCATCATCCATCACACGCAGAGACTTCATTATTTTTGTTATTATTCTATTAAAAGCGAAACGGTCAGGTGAGAATTGAATTAGTTTTTAAAAAATATGATATTCTTAACCAACTTACAAATAAACAGAAGTCTCATGACGTCTGCAGAGTTGTAACTAGTAATTTCAACTGTTCTATAGATTCTATCATTTCTTTGGTAGTAGACATCAGCTTTGTTCGTTTCTGAATTTTTAACTTTATAAAGAAAAAAAAGCATAAATATTTGTGAAATTTAAAAGATGTTGCATTTTTAGTTGCATAATTATATGAAATAAATATGAAGCTATTTTTATTAAATACTTACTGACAAAGCCTCTGTCAATTGCTTTGACTTTCTCTCCAAGTGGTTTTGCTCTACTTTCAGCTCAATTCCACGCTTCATTAACCTCCTTTTCTCTTCTTCTTTGGCTAAATAATAGAAAAATACTTGTAAAAAAAGTTTACAACATCCACAAATATTTGCAACAATTCAGCAGACACATACCAGTTTTGTGCATTATGTAGCCATGAACAATAGCTAATGACTGAGGGAAATGAGGGCTTTTTTGATCACCGCTCTGTAAAGAAAATCATCCGATTGAAGCAACAAATTTCCAACAGTAAGCATTTAAAAAATAACAAACATAGGTACATACTAAGCATTTAGGACAAATCCGTCGTGATAAGCTAGCTGACTCTTCCTTCTCTGAATTGACAGGATCCAAGCAATTCTGATGATAACTCAGTAAACAAACTTCACAACTTAATAGGTCGTTATTTTCTTGGCAAACTATACAAACTTTACTATCGGGCTGTAATATAATTAGTATTATAAAAATATAAAACCTGAACTACAGTGCTATTATCATGTTTACTTAGCAAGCAAAACTTGCTTACCATTAACAAACCATTTCTTATTAGATGAACACTAGATAATCCTAAAATGGAACCATTCTCAAAGCCATCTTCAGGAGAAGTTGGACGACTTCCATTTGGAGTTGTTGACCCTATTCTTGGGCGGCCTAATTGAAAAGTTACTTGTAAGTTAGTTCATTTTCTGGCTTAATACAATGATTAGCATTGTAGAAAAATGTCTTTAATGTTAGAAGTTAACATAGATTTATATTTTGCCTCCCTAGCAAAGAGATTTTGTGCTGGCAATAATTATATTAACAGAAATTTCCTTTTTTAATTAACAAAATATATTATAAATGAATGTATAACTATTACTGCTTCACAGCCACAATGCTTAACCTTCACAGTAAACTGCACTAAACATAACAATTTTATACATGTTCTATTCAAATGTGATAAAACCATTAATACTAAAAGCCAAGAGAAGCTCAAATATAGTAACACATTAGTTTAACTATAGCTCCATGTTCCATAAAGTACCTTTGGCTATCTTCAATATAGAGAAAATGTATACTAAAACAGTATTGTTATTTTAGTGATTTTAAGGACTAATAACTTTAATTAACTACAGATATCACAATTTTTCTAATGGTTACTCTGTGTCGTTTTCGCATAATGTTGACAGAGAACTTTGTTTGCCCCTAGTTTGTTTTGAGGCAACCAATTAGGTTGCTACAGCCATGCCAAGTAGTCTGTTAAACTTACGGTAACTAAATACACTCACCTCTAGGTCTTTTAAATCCACAGGGTAAAGTTCCAGAAAGATAATTGCTACGATTACATTTTTTCTGAAATTAGAATAAGATTCGATATTACACAGGAATAGCTGCTACCTATTTAAGAAAAAGATAACAAGTAGAATATAACTTGCATCATGGTTTTCCCAATTGCCATAGCTAAATTGCGGGTTTGCTGTTGTGCGTCGCTTCCTTTCAGACCGTCTACTCTGTAATTCTGAAAGAAGAGTATCAATTAACAGCGAATACCATGTAGATTTTAGACGATTTAAACAACTAGTGGTAAAATGCGTAAGTGAAAGTGACTACATGTGAAATAAAAAAGTCATTACATGTTTTGTTTCTAAACAATGAGTCATTTTGGGAGCTGGATTTTAGCTCTCCTCTGATGTGTGTATAGAACTGATAATAAATGAATTTAACAGTATTTGATGAAAGATCAAAGAGCTCGTTAGTCTAATACTACTTTTGAATATTTTATGTTAATAGGAAACCTGATGAATAGGTTCTAAAGAAGTACATATGTACAGTCAATAAATGAGTTTTGGAAGCTATTGCCAGATGTATGGATGCTTTAAAATCTTTCTTCATATAGTCATGCTGGTGGCATCTATCAGCAATCTGAGAACAGTAAACAAAAAGCTAACACACTAGCACGTACAAGTCAAATGTAAGAGTACATACATTCTACACTATATCATCTTATTGGAAATCAATTTTAAATTTGGTTTGTAATAGAAAATGTGCAGGTTGAATAAAAAGGAGTAGGCTGCCATAGGTAACAACACTTAGCATAGCTTATCATTCAAAAAAATTGTTTGGGCACTTAAAATAAAAAAATTAGCCATCCAAATTTAAAAGAAGCAAACTACAGTGCTTCACCAAAGTTTTCATCTAAGACTGATATGAAAAACGAACATTCAGTATGTGGTACCTTGCGTTTCATTTACCGTTTTAACGATTTATGAATATACACCAATTACAGAACGCTAAGAAAGCATTAAATGCAAATATTTGAAATGAAACTTTTTTACTTTTAAATAAAATGTCAATAAAAACGCAATTACTGATATTTGAAACCATGTAATTTATGTGCAGCTACCAAGTCCCACAACCCAATATTGATCCATTAATGATGGTGAACAATTTGAATGTACATTTCATATAATTCAGTACGAAAAACAAATAACCAAACAAATCAATTAAATTAACGTTTACTAATTCAATCCACATAGGTTTTGTAATACTAAATGGTAAAATTACTAACCTGTTAGCATATCATGGGTAATCAATCCTATTGCTTTCATAAACGTCGTTTTCTGTGGTTTAAAAAAACGAGAAAATTATTAAATAAATTTACAATATAGCAAAAAGCCTATTTGCCTTTAATAAATGACCTAGGCGTTAAATACGTTTAACCCTTATTCAAACTATGTTGCTTTCATTCTAAAATATTGCATACGTTGAAAAGCTTTCATAAACTTGATCATTACTTCACTTATATTTTCAAAAGTTTTACGAACTTTTGCAACTACCAATGGATTCTTTATGTGGACAAACTGTGAAAGTCACATGAAAATATATATGGATAGCCTAAATAACACATTTTAAGATTCAAAATGGTCAGATCCCTAAATTAAGATGGCTTTGAAAAGAAACCAATCATTTTTGAATTACTCATTCTAAATACTAATTTTTCTCCCAGTGTAATTTTGGTCATCTGCTAAAACATTGTTTCAATACGTCCCATTAATTTATAACAAAAAATAAACATGGAAATATTCCAAAATGGAACACTTTATATAAAACGGCGTTGTTAACCATAAATGGACCTTTGCCTTTTAAATTTTCCCTACGTTTATTTACATTGTACTAAGCAACAGGACATGTTGAGATACATGTAATTAGAAAATCTGCATCGGTAATAAGCAATTGAAATAAGGGTAAATTTTTAAAAAATCAGGTAGCCTTAGGTTTGCACCTACAACATCTGTATTTGGGCCTAGGAGTTAAAAAACATACAGTTGATTACGCCAAGAAAATGGGTTTAGTCTCTGCAAAAAAGGTAAAGAGACGATTTGGGCACAAGTCATATCACGCAAAGTTCATAAACCAACAAAGTACAACAACAAAAGACAAAATAAAAGTTCTTCACAAATTACCACAAATGTTAATGTACCCGTCATACGCTACCAAAATATGAAAAATAATTACATGAATTTTGTTTAACGTATCAATAATACATCTATTGAGGAATTGCGCATTTCATGGATTATCTAACAATGAAGAAACGGCATAACACGCCTTTTTGAGAGTCAAAACATTAAAACTCTAATAAAGTAATAAAATAAATACATTACCAAAGATTCATCATTTAAAGCCTTGGGCTTGACTTCATCGTTAGCTAATGGATGATCATCAGATGAGGGCTTTGGCGACGGAGCGTGTGATTGCACTGGCGACTTTGAGCCATCAGGTGGCGAATTGGATGTCAATGACAGTGGGCTGGTCTGTGCATTCACGGAGTAGACAGATGGAGTCGGTTTTTGGTGATTAAGGTGCAGAATTGATGAAGGGCGACTGTGTGGAGGAGGATATTGAGGAACGCGAATGGGAGGCGTAAGCGTTGTACTTTCCGATGAAGAATCTGCAGTTTGCAATATGACCGTTCCATTTTTGGCGTTCACAGAAAGCGAAGCTCCAACAGGAGCTAAAGGAGTCCGACTTGGTTCACTGCAGTTTGAGTTTGTTAATGAACTAGTAATATGCACTTTGTTTGGAAGAAGTATTGAGGCCGATACAGTTATACTTTTCGATGGACGTATTTCTACTTGTTTCGTTGTCAGTGACAGAGGGATGGCCTGAAAGAACCAAATACCATTTGGACTTATTTTCAAAATGTACAACATGCAAACATTTTATTTTTTTTAAAAAATATTTGGATAAGAAAAATAATTCAGAACCAATTTTCAAATCAGAAATGCAAAAAAAGGTTATATCAAGACTTGTAAATAATATTCCAAAAAGTAAACATGCTAAACACTTTACTATA
The DNA here is from genome assembly GCA_034700785.1 of Rossiulus vilnensis. Lineage (NCBI taxonomy): Eukaryota > Metazoa > Arthropoda > Diplopoda > Julida > Julidae > Rossiulus > Rossiulus vilnensis. Next base: position 9,566 of record JAQIXS010001812.1, on the reverse strand, counting down.
TAGTTGTCTAAAAAGATGCACAAAATTACCAACTAACGAATGCAAATGAAGCCATACAAAACTAAGCAAAGTTTTTATCACCACCAAATTTTGAATTCCTGTACAAGAACATGCTTCTGCCTGCTCTGTGATACATGCGCTGGCAATCAACCCGAATCTTCTTACATCTATGACTACATCATATGATTACCTGTGGCAAAGACCTGATGATTGACTGAGTATGATTAGGCAAACTTGACGAACAGATACTATTTGTTACAATAGTTGTTGGCTGCTGCCGCTTAACTCCAAGATCCATTCGCAGCTGCTGGACTACTTGCTTCTGCAAATAAAAAATAGTGAAAATTCAGTAAGTAGGCTACAGATATCATGTAGTTAACAATGGGGTATGTCTCTTCGAGCTACACCAGTTTTTAATAGTGATTTTTCATTTACAGCTTTGTTTCTAAGGTGGATTGGGGAAGCGATCGATACTAGCCATGTTCCTCATCAGAGATCGAAATAGATAATATTTCTATGCATTGATGTACATGTAGTAGTTACGTAGGATTATGTGTGTAAAGTCAGCGCGGGCTGGGGCATACTACGCGAAGTGCCTCAACATTTTCTGAAGAAGTTGGTCGCAGATCATATGTCTAGCATGTCGTTTGTTAAACTTGACTTGAAGAGCCCATAGTAACTGTGTATTCAGTCTTTATCTCTATGCATCTTAGGCATCATATCTGAAAGCATAAGAGCTCTTATGATCACTCCTAGGGATACAGAGCTGAGCAGCAGGCTCAGAAGCTAAAACATTAGGTCCAAGGCGCATCTAACCTTGTTCATGGTCATTGTCAGCTTGTGAACGAAGAACGGTGGTGTCCGTAAAGCCTCTACAGCGGGTTTCACGGATGTGCTTGTCATCGGCAATGAAAGTCCTGGAATACGATGCTGATTTCATCGTCCAAGAACGTGCGGAAATTAAAGCTTCTGTTAATGTTCAATGTCGTGCAATAAACTATTCAATGGAGCAGCCATAAAGGCTTGTGGTCTGTCAGTGCAAGATTGTCTGGTAGGATCCATAACTTGGATAAACTGCTGTAGGTTTCCGAAGCACAGCGCTCAACATGCTGCTGTCCGTGGCACTGATTTCGTGTTAGAAAATGATTGGTCGGTTTGGAAAACTTTTGATCAATTAAATAGCGGTGACCGGCACGTGATGTGAACAGGTACATGTACAATGTTTGTGATTCAAGTGATGCGGTAGAATCCTGGCGTCATAGGACAAATTACCCAACGGGTCTATTACAGGAATTGTGCTAACGGATTATTTCACATGAATATGTGCTAGAAAGTAGCATCAAGCATAGGCTGGTGCAAGTGCACAGTTAACATGTGGCAGATTTACATGTTTGCGTCTTGCGTGACCAATTCGGGAAAACCGATACTTCAAGGTTGCTTTGCAATTCAATCTGCAGGAGTGCAGCGATAAAGAATGCCGGTGGTTTCTCTGGCGCCTCCCTGTGAAAGGATGTGACATCTCAATGCGGCCAAAAAAATGTTCTTCCGGTTGTTCGAGGGTTTGTCCGTACGAGCGATCAAGGTGTAAGGGCCACCATTCTAAGCTCAATTGGGTTGTTTTATCTTCAAAGAATGCGCAAATACCACAACAACCAGTCTGTCAGGGATATTACTGACAGCAAGGTTAGAATGTTGGTAACAAGTAAAACTACAACTATGATGCCTTTGTTATAAGGCTCGTCAAAACATTCCCAAAAGAAATGTTCTTCATTTAGCCTACTTGCAATACGAAAACGTTAAATTCTCATTTCTCAACATTGACCAACAAATATTCAATATATTTCATCTGGTTCTCTGAGATCAGATCTGATTGTTGACTACTAAAATAATCAATTCAAATCATGGACATTCACGGATCCAAATTGGCAAGAAACATGAGAATTCGGATTAGACAGCTACAGCCTGGAAAATAAGTGAAAAAAACGTTCGATATCAGAGAGAAACATGATATGTATTCAGGAGCGACTAAAATACATAGGGCCCATACTAACACACTGAACAGAAACCTAACCGCCAGCCAGATAGGGCGTTTCTGATACAGGTGGTTGAAAAAAGATACGGAGCTTTAAAAAATTTTAGCATACGCCACCACCGATTTACTATATTAATTGTTAAACGAAAGTACACAATGATATTCTGCCAATATCTCAACAAAGCTTTGATACTTCCACTTTGATATTTCTGAACACATTCTAAGCAATTAAGGGGTAATTTTGTTAACGGCCGCTGTTACAATTTGGGTAGCCCCACATCATCATTGTTAAATTTCAATTAATAAATGCCTATCCCTAATAAAAGCCATTGAAAAGAAGACCAAAGGTATGGGACCTGATGATAGAGCCACTCAGGGCGTGTTGCTTCCGCTGTAAATCTTTCATTTATGGAATTCGCTCAAGAACAATGCTTGCGTAGGCTAGTGACTGCACTTAGGTGCATCGTCTTGCTGAAAGACGTCAATATTCCACTTTCCTTTAACTAGTTCTAGGATCTAACGAATAGGTGGAACATGTTCAGATAAAATACGCGTAGGTCCTTTACAATAACATCAGCAAGAAAACGTTTAAGTCCATGCCAAATGACAGAATAAACCTAATAGTTTACTTTTCAATCAGCTTTCACGTGTATATAAAACAACAAACAACCTAGGCCATGCTGTGAAACTTGTAATTCAATCAGAAATTCTAAATCGCACTGATTCCGCATTACACTAAAGGCGCTGCATATGATGCAAAATTTTCTACCATTTTATTTCAATTAAAAATACGGCTAAATTTCTTCAGAATGCAAAGCCAAGCTAGACAGTAGTTTTCCTTTATAAAATAAACTAGATGTGCTTAAAATGTTGGCCACCTGGACGATAATCATAGGTTATTTTTGTTCAACATTTTCTTCAGTGGCCTAGTCGAGCCCTTTGGAACTTAAATTATCGACGTTATTAGGATCTAAATGCCGAACCATACAATGCAGATCGTGCAAACAATATTATTCGACAGCCATATGTGAATGGCAATCTATTTCGAATCACCATTTACGGCCAATGTTCACGTTGTCATTCATCTTATGTCACTCACAAATGGTGTTAAGTTTATGCCTCCAATGGAACATTAGCTAGCTTATTAATTAAGCTGGTTCAACCATAACAATTTAGTAGAAAAAATTAGGACTGCTCCTAAGCTCGTATTGACTGCAAAAATGCTGGCCAAAATCAGATGAAATTAAAAGTCAAAGAGTCCTTCTGCCTAATGGAGTTTTTTTTGGCATTATCTAGCTGCTGCGCATGAAACTAAACGATGCATACGCTTTGTTTGCCAGCGCCATAGATATATCGCCTGATAGACCTATTGAATGATGCCAACTTCAGATTACCTTAGGTGGAATATGGATAGAACAGAACGAATGGCTAGCCGGGGCAAAGTAAAGAAGAATAGAAAATATAAGTTTAATAGTTCTGCTTCCCTATGGAAAGTTCATTCCCCATGCAGGGTAGGCAAAGTGGCACGGTAGCTCGTTGGAAGAACTATTGTAAAGTGGGACAAGAACTAGGGCTTAATCGATAACTGCGCGTATAGCGAGCTGTGTAGTGGCAATGTAACAAGTTAATCGCATACAAGAGGAAAGAGGGGAGGAAAAAGTGCAACTCTGCTACGAAATGGAAAGTTGCCGGCATGACTAGCATGTGAGAAATATGGCTGGTGACCGCGAGCAAACCTCGCTACAACAACAAAACATTAGATAGCAAAGTGTGCAATATTACATAATGTATGTGTAACCACAAGAGTAAATTAACGCCCTTTTGAAATTCCGTTCAGAATATTAAATGCTGTCACTTGAAGTATAAAGCTAAATGTTCAGAAAATCATGGACGTTTTTATGGATAAAATGACATGAATCGTAGATTATTTTCACATTTGTTTCATTATTTTCCCTTCCTTATTTGTCCTTATCAATAAATGTGCTCACCGGGCAAGAAATATAGAGGAACTTGGCATATAGGCTACATGTACCTGATGTAATATCGAATTCATGTTTGCTTTAATTCACACTGAGAGACTCCTAATAATAAAAAAAGTGTACAAGCATCCTCGCAAGTACATGTACCAAAATACCCAAGCAAATCTGAGTTCATTAATTACTAAAACATAACATGACGTAACCAAATCTAAACAGATCAAACTTAACCGATTCAGATTTAAACGGGAAATTTTGGAAACATGTGTGACCGCGATGATTTTTTAACAATGAACTACCTGTTTACCGTGTAAACTACTTGTAGACAGAATGATTAGGGACAATTCGACAACACTCGACTGTATTTAATTTGATTACCACGACGCTCTTGTCAACAAACCAGATACAACCACCAACTTCACCAAATACTTGTAACACCACAAAAATAATCATTATCAGTGAGCATATTCATTCAATCTACAGTGTTACTCAAACTGTGGTTCGTGGTGGACCATAAACGATTAGCAAGGTTGTGCCAATCGATCCGCGGGAAAACTACGAAAAAATATTTTTCTAACTTCATCCACAGGCAGGCCCATAGATGGAAAACCACATTTTACTCTACAACCACCAGAACAGAAGCCATAAAAAATATATATTATGTCAACAAGAGGTCAATAAACAATGCATATGTTTATCACTTTGCCATCCAAATCGGACATGTTGACATATCTAAATGTTTGCATTGAAGTTCATGTTAAGGTGCATGCGTGAAACCTAACAATCATACTTAGCTGATCATAATCACCAGACATAAGAAGAAACGCGGGATCAGTTGTGAACTGGTAATAAACTGACCGTAGGCCTACACTAATAAAGCGACGAATATTAGATGGATACTAACTGGCAGATTTTTCGACAGGCCAGAGCAAAAATAAATGAAATTCGAGAAATTATCAACGTGCGTCTATAAACAAATACTTTGAGTATATAGAATATATTAGAATATATCAGAAATAATTTCCAAGTATTTTTCGAATTACTCGCAACTCTTTCAGTCCGGATGGGGGCTTATTGTGAACACTTCAAAAATTAATTTAAACGCCGTACTGTGCTTCAATTTGAAATGAGACGATAAAAAACATTTTTTTTTTCCTTTTCAAATGCATTTGCAATGAAATACCACAAGCAAATTCCTGAAATCGCTCATATTGAATTCATATTTATTACAAATTGCAATAAACACAAGGTTTCAGTTGTTTGAATAATCATTTTGAAGGTTACTTTAATTGAAAATGTTGTGAAAGTCTTTTAGACTCCGTTTGCTAAATTCCAGATAAGTACATACACTGTAGGCCTATGTTTACTTTCTACACACAATGAGATTACGAAGAATCTTAAATCCATCTTTATTTACTTGGAAATATCAATATTTTACTAATTAAACAAATAGCGCAAATTACACGTTGAAAACCAGTACAATTATGGGCATGATTTATTTTAAGTTGATGTTATTGAGGAATGAACGGTGGGAGTTTTGAAATTAAGGATAAAAAGCACTTGTGGTTCAAAAAGCGCCCAATTAATAAGAGCCTCAACACTAACTTTTATAATCTTATCTCATTATTGTGCTTACAAAGGTAATTATCGTATTTTACTTTTGCCTTCCAACGTTAAAAACGCTACCTTTCAGTGAAAATTATATTAACCCATAATTAGGGAACCGAATCCATTTGAAACGTTCAACAAACGGCAAGTTAGTGCATTCTATTTGCTGAGGTGTGTGACTACACTACACCAGCGCTGCCGAACTGTTAGCATACATATATTGTAGTTCATTGTCTAGGAAACCTGAAATTTTTTTACTGTTGTAGGAATTTTATGACGTTCAATTAAACTTCAGCCAGTAATCTGATGGAATCAAAACAAATCCGTTGCCAAATATCAAACGTCCATACTGTTAAAGTTTTTAATAAAATACTGGCTAGGCCTTTTTGACCTCTAGATTAATGTCACTCATAGAAACTGCGCTTTAAATTCACGAATGAAAAGCAAACCAAGCAGAAAACAGCAATTTCTTTCACAATCTAAAAGACTGCCGTTTCGCAGTAACTAACATAAAATTCCATAAATAAAACAGGCAAAATATTACTTTAAAAACTGAGAAAATGAGCTTTAGAAGTCGTAGTTTGCCTAAAAATGCATTGCGCTTATGTAGTTTTGTCACTCAAAACAGCACTTGCCACTGCATGGTTATACCGAACAAGTATTTCAACAAGTGACACAACTCAATAATTGCCAATTTCCGGTTTAAGGAGGTATATTACTTCAAGCGAAATGTCCAGTTTATTTCGGATAAAACAGCGTATTGTTGAACCCATAAATTTTGTAGGATTGGTAAGTTTGTCAATTATGAAACAATGGTACTCTATGAGAAAACTATTTACAAAATTGCTTCTCCTATAATTTGAAGTTTTTTTAGTTTTAGTTGTGCTAATTTAAAATATGCACGTACGTGTACATGTGTTAATGCCAGAGAACTGTTGATTTCCAGTTACATAACAAACAAAATTAAAAATGAGTAATGAGACATTTACAGTGTACTGATATACATACGTTCTTCGCATTTTACTATATTGTTATGATCCATGTATATCGAAATATCAATTCTAACATAGAATTTGTAAGTTTCTTTGTTTCCATATGAAAATATTATGCAACATAATCTTTACATGTCTGTTATAAATGTAGTATGAGCTGTATTACAGTAGGCCTACACGTTGCGATTCTGTTGACTTTTTGTAAGGCCTATAAGGTTTTTATACCTCAGGAAATGTATACCAAACATAACGCATAGGGGGAAATGGTTGCCTTAATTTCTTGGAGAGAAAAATCCAATACAGGGAAAGATATTACTGCCATCTTTTTTTGTAAGTTTGCCAAACTTACAAATAAATGCTACATACAGGAAAGACCATTTTTATAAAAAAGGGAAAATGAAGAGAGATTTCTGTAACCAAAATCTTTCAGGTGAAAGTATTTAGCGATTTTGTTTCACTCTTTATATTAAAACGGAAGCTTTTGACAATATTTGTCACCAATAACCCAGACATATTCAAATGTGTCTATGTGAACTAATGATACGTGAAATTTTCAGCTATAAGGCAACTTTCACACCAGCAAATAAAAACTGAGATAAGCATAGTATGCTGTGATAATTAAGAAACATGTTTACAGTATGCATTTATGCATATCCCTGTGCATAAATGCATATGCATTATGCAAATGTATACAATTGTTGGTTTATTCCTTAACCAAATAGGCCTATATTGCAATTTGCTTGCAGGCGTGTTTTTATAATTAGGCCCTATGCTTTATAATTCACAAAAGTGTATAAATAACTTGATAAAGTTACGCAAGTAAAAAGCTTATATTAGAACCTCCACTTGTCAACGTCAATTGCATAAATTCCATTTGTGACAAATCTTCCGGGGTATTTTTTTTTAAATCTTCAAATGTTACCATATCTACGAATGCCATCATTCATTGTTTGTCAAATGATAAACTATGACGTCACGTGAGAATATATCATTAACTGAATCAAGCGTACATGAATTTTTAAACAAGCAGGTATTACGAATCAAACAGACCACAACATGTACAATACATGTTACCCTTTTGAGAGGCTGTTTGAGATTATGACTGGTTCAACAAAAACCAGTCAGGGACTAGCAAGCTTATCTTATTGAGTTGACAAGACTAATTTGCATGATACTTTTAAAGAAAAACAAATCATTGTTGCACAAGTTGACAAACAAGGGCATGAATAACTTAACCCTTGCTATTATCACTATGAGTGTCTAAAAAAATTAACAGCTATTCTTCACAGATATTTAGACGACGACCTGATTCTAAAGTTTATAATTTTCAATGCATAATTAATTTTGAAAGACCAGAGCTATCTACATATATTTTAATAGTTTGAAGCCAATAGGGGTACGTAACATTGACAGCATCTGGTACAAGTAATTGATTTTTAGGGAAACAATCAGCCCAGAAACAAAAATAATTCTGATTTTTTCTGCCTTCGTTATCAAGGTTACGAATAAGTACGGCAGCCCACGGGAGCGTTTTTAACTCAATTAGGACAAATAAAAACAACGACAGTCAAATCAACATAAAAAATACGGATAGTCTCGCAAAACGTTACAGTGACAGTATTGTGAAACCTACCTGTCTCTCACTTAAAGCCTTTATCTGCGATTGCAACTCATGCAATTGTTTTTGCAAACTTCCATTCTAAGAAAAAAGAAAATACTCCAGTTGAAACTAATAATTCGGATGTTAATGAAGGGCAAAACCCAACAGAATAAACAACATAAAAGAGAGCCATGTTGGATAGTTGGAGCAAAGTTTTGGATCGATAAAAAGGAACAGCACTGAAATCTATCGCACGGACTATCCAACACAAACAAGTCTGAGGCTAACATACCTGAGGATCGCTTTTCATTTTCGTAACCAGCATCTGTTATTGAAATAAACACGAAAGTACAATTACTACACCAGGCAGCGATCAGGATAGATTAAATGATGGAATTATAGGTTATTAGCAAGCAGTGGTCGTGGCAGACAAGGGCAAGTGATAGGCCTACTGCCGCTGTCCCGTTAATGCCTATGCCCAAGCTTTCCATCATTACAACGAAAGGGGCTCGATATGAAAGCAAATTGCTTACAAATCTTAACTTTTTCATGAGCAAATGAACTGCGCGTTCCGCACAAACTTCACGGTTCGAGATATATTAATGGGCACTTCAAAACGAGATATGTGAACTAGTTGACGGGGGCATGCAAAGATTTGCATTTTGTTTAAAGTCCGGGTTGGAAATAGGGGGCAGAAAGAGTTTGCAATCGGCTTACCTGATGGCTTTGGATAGCGCCTTTCAGTTGCTTGTCCAAAGCTTGAAGATCCATAGTGGAAGCTGCTACGATCTCCGTTCGGTTTACTTTCACATGAAATTAGACACAATTGGCCGAAAAAGTGTTGGTGGCGTTCGCTTTCAATACTAAAGTAATGCCGAGTAAATCCCACTAGTTGTAATGGAAAGTAAAACAACGCCGTCGAAATCCATTCGAAGCAATGAGGCTCGCGCACATTAAATCCGAGAACACAACGCACGACCCGAAAACACCGCGGAAATTATCTAAAAAGTTAGATGGGACCAGAAATACAATGAAAAATAGATTGTTTTTTTTTCTTCGAACAATTTCGGACGATCACAAGGCGGAAGAACTACTTCTTCGCGCAAATGAGGTCGGTTGCGGGGTGCGCGGAGGGAGTGACGCGGCTCACAACATCCCCGGATGTTGCCGTGGAATTGGAGGGGAAACTGCAACTCGAAAAGCATGCAATAGACTAAAAATTTGACGACTCGGATTACTTGCCGAGCGGAAAGATGCGCAGCACAACATTGTATTATAACAGGGAATTCGGTGATTATTACAAATTTACTTTCTCATGGTTGCCGGTGGGGACGAAACATCCCTCACTGGAGGGCGCT
>JAQIXS010001811.1:0-26678 GCA_034700785.1 Rossiulus vilnensis | reverse complement strand
ATCTCCCTCGCTTGTTTCTGTTAAAATATTACAAACAACAAAGCTATTTTAAATAGAAAAAAAATTACAAGAATTCGTTGGGGGGGGGGGGGGGAAAGCACACACAGGCCTAATCGACCCTACAAAACAATTTGCAGCCAAAAATATTTAGCGTGCATTACATTTTAAATTAATTAACTCCTACCTTCTTCTTGTCTATACACCTTCTACTTGCTTTACTCCAATTAAATTCTAATTTCAAATTAACAAATTTGCTTTTAACGATCATCAACGTACATGTGTGCCATAAGATGGTTGTAGTTTCAACGTGCTACGCTACATAAAGGCTGCTGCCAAGTGTGTGCTTTTTTTTCTATTTTTCCTTCAAAAACCTTTCTTTTATTATTGTAAAATACGTCTGGCATCGAGTTTTTTCAGGGGAAAAAACGCGTTAGTAAATGCATGCGAGATAAATTAGTCTGGCCAGGGGCACTTCGGGTTGAATGCATCTCAATTGTGATAGAAACGTAGAAAAGTGCATCATTAGAATATTTTGCCAATTTTTACCCAAGATATATGACTTCTACGAAGGATAGAATTTACGAGGAAAGAGTTTTAAATGGGAGGATCAAGAGGCTAAACTGAGAATTCTATTTTCTTATTCTAACTTTTCCAAATTTCCTGAGAAAATTGAATCTATCATTGCCGTGGCTCATCTTATTTTAAGTTAACAATAATTTCATAAAACATTGTTAATTTTCACAAACATGGAAAAGATCATTTGAACCAGTTTAGACGATTCACATAAGCTTAAGAATCATTCCACTACACGTACGGATATAATGGAAAACGTAACGTGGTAGGAAAACGTAAAAAACAATACTGATTCATTCTAAGGAGTAATGTAGCTCAGTATCAGCAAACACGAGTCAAAGTAACTACCGAAATTAAATTTTCAACTTTCCTGACTTTCCAGGTTTTGGGAAAAATTCTCCCGACGTTAACACAAGCGATTATAGAATAAAATGGGAGAAAATACCAGTTACTGATTATTTTATATATTATTCCAAGAGTTAAAAGCGTATGCAATGGAAAACAGAGGAATCCTCTATTATTGCAGGCGTGTGACTTAATACGCCTTCTTTTTGGCAGTATCTTAAACAATTAATCATTCTAAGTTAAGGTAATTTACCTGATGGAAATTGCCCTTACTTTTGCATGAAAATTTGAAATTTCCCTGCCATTTACAGGTTGTTCCTAATTCCCTGACAATTCTAGCTTCTCCAAGTTCTCCAGGTCAGTGGGAAACCTGGGTGTTTGGTTTTGGCAAAAATGACTTATTACCAGAACTATCTTTCACCTGATATGGACACCTGTCCTCGGCAAAAAATAATTCCACGAATTAAATAACCGGAAATTTCTAATGGACGAACATGATGGCTTGAGATAATTGTTAAATTAATAGGAATTTCCTTTTTCGTTTTTTTTTGGATACGGAACATAGCATTAGACCCATTTTTCATTGCTTTTAAATAACCATGGCCCAGTCTAGGCCGAGCGGCATAATGGGCATTCAAATGTCCACCGCTGATTTGACCATTCTGGAAGCAGACGTCATCGCGCGTGCGCAGAAGAGGTCAGTTTGATGAGTGAGGGCCTGGCAGCAGGGGAATTACCCCATCTGACAAATCGAAGAATCTCGCGGCATTGGATAATGAGTAACAAGGCATAGTCAGTGCCGACAGACGTGATGATGAGGTGTGGCGCAACAACAGACTGGGCACAATCGAGGGGCGAACACCGAAAAAATTACAATAGATTAGCTGCCACGGTATTGGTGCGCGCACCTTTTTTCCGCCTCGGATCTAACCAAAGAACAAGTGGTGGAGACCAGCAGACGAGGTTCTTGCAAACAAGGTTTTCACCACCAGAATTCATTGCAACGTAACGCCCTTGGCAACTTTTCGCCATCAAACTCATTTTCTTCGCCACCTTCACCCTCCCGGAATACAAAAATACTCAATTTTCATTACGCTTCTCTAATCATCAATCGGCAATGTTATGTTTGGGAGGAGGCAAGCGCGATTACCATCAATGCTGGATGTCCATAAAAACTGCGATGCAAATCCATGCAATGGTCAGCAGAACATTAGACATCTCAAGGCGTTTTTCTTCCAAATGTATTATGATGGTGACCATCAAATTGAATAATAAAGAAAAAGAATAACATGGGTTGATGGATTACACCCCCTACCACATGGCAAATCTCTGCTGACGGTTGTGTACTGCGTTGAATTGAAAAAACCTCGAAGTGAAGAAATACATACAGAGTTTCTTGCGTTCAGATGTTGCTAAAGTCTTGAGCACTAGCTGCAGCATGCTAATCGTGCCCCAAAGCGAATCGAAAAGAGTAAATATCACGATGGTCCTTCTATGGTCACCGGCATAAGCAAATACGTCTTACTCAATACAAGCGCATGTCTGCCTGTGTTTGCCAAACACTACTTCGACCTCGTCTTCCATTTGGTCCCAAACACGACCAATAATAAACTTTATTGGACTTGGTTGTTTGCCCGAATACTAGAAAGCGCAGATTTGACAAAAGTGTCCATTAGCACTAAGACACCATCAAAGGGCGGAAATTGGACATGAACGTAGAAGGCACCACGCGGGTAAAGGCCATCACCCCAAAGTCAATACCTGAAGGGTGCACAGTCTTACCTCCATGGTCGGTGAAGATCAGATTCAAGTGCTAAAAACAAAACCAGAAATGCTTGGACTTGCCGTCCAACGTGTGGTTTAAGTTTTGATTTTCCCATGCAAAACAGGGACATTGCCTAAAGAAAAATAATATTACTTTGTGCATGTCTTCCAATTGTCTTTAGCCAATGTGACTACCATAGACGCCGATTAAATGTGAAATCAATTTTGAAGGTATCCAGACATTCCATTCCTTCTAGGTTTAACCAGACGGTGGATGCTCAAATATGCAGACAACCCACACTGCACACATGTACACTCGAGTTTTTTTCTGAACGAGAATAGATTATTTATTTACACAAGTTGCCTGGCTTAGTTCACCTGAAGATGAAATTCCTTAACCATTCATGGTGGATGAGTGCGGTTTATACATTTCCAGGCCATATATGAACCAGCATATTTTCGTAATGATCTGTTGACAGGTGCATGTTCTGCAGGCCTATAGGCATGCTCGCACATAAATTATCGCACCACATGCGATTTTCAGGAGAGAAAAAAACTGAAGAGAAACACGCATGCGTGGATATCCTTATACCGTCTTCTTAAACTGAGAAAGATCTGCCATCGGTCCTTAAGGAAATTTCAACCCCTTCGAATGAAAGTGAATTCACACCTTTTTTAAATCATCCTTCATAATCAAATTAGGCCTATACTTCAAGGGTTTATTTGACAAAAAAAGTTATCTGAAACATGAATTTTGTCTCACTAATTGATGCCGATTTACGTGACCATGCAAGCAAATGAGTGGCCTTGTCACTAGCTATTTGAGTTCCTATGAATGCACTAAATAGCAAAACGAATATCATGTATGCAATGTTAACAAACATGCATGTATACATGTACAAATTATCATTCAATGCACATGCAAATGTAATTCGAAGTCAGCTAAAGACTACAATTACAAAACAGCGATGTCATCATACAATTTGAAAATAAGCATATATTATTTCAATATTCATGATGTTGGCAGACTATCTGTCTGGACATCAGTTCGTTGCTTGTCTACATGGCCAGGGTAGTTTGTTTGTTTAAGCAAATTAATGTGGTTATGCCAAACATGTATACAAGAAGCCGTTTAACGCTTGTCATCTATTGCCCTGGTGTGATATTTAGCAGTGCAATTTGCAGCGAAAAAACACTTCGCATGAAGTAACTCGAATGCCTCTGAACTTTACTGAAGAAGCCCTCGAAACGGCTTCCTTCTGTCCACTTTAAACACAAATGTATATGCCTCCAACAATATTTGCTTTTGAATTCAAGCGCCGACGCCTAAACATTTCTGAATTAATGAAACTTGGCATGCACAACGAACACTGACAACCTAGCTGCGGATATACAATTATGGACAATACAAAGTACCCAGAGCTAATGCTTTATCCCTAAATTTTCGATTATAATTTCAAGGTACACTGGATATGTTACTGAAGTGAGGTCAGGTACGTTGATTTTAAAATTCATGAAAGAGTTACATGTATGTTAACTACGAAAATATGAAGCTCAAACTATGAATATACAATATGGAAATGTCCATGAAGGTGTTCTGGATCCACATCTCATGGCTTTCTCAAAATGGTTAAATTGCCTAGTCGCACATCATCACTTTAAGACTAGTAATTTAACGCTTTCGAATCATGAATTCGGCTGATTAGTCACGCGTTGTCACACCTTATTATGCTATGTCAAATTAGGTACAGCATCCATGCAGTCCAGGAAAAGTTTGGAAAAGATAACGAATACAAGTTAAGAACCCGTGCTAGCTAATCTTAGACAAGAGCACAGAAAGCTAGCTTTTTTACCGATTCTTGGACTCGGATAACAATCATGGGTCTAGCGTAACCAGATTCAAGTGGGTTTTTTTGTCACACACAACTGCTCTCTCCTAACAGTATGATGGCCGACCATTATTTTCACAATATACGGTTGCACCCGAATTTGATATCCCGACGATGCAGGAAATAGAGACAGCAAAATGCGATGCGATTTAAATATAAATAATGCATTAGGAATTAAGAATTCAATAGAGGACTATGTCAGTAAGGGGATACGTTAATGGGGTATGGCCATGCCCAATAGCACGCGATCTTCTTACACTTGATTACATTTAATTAGGTTGTCGTTCACGCTAGGTTGATTTTAACATCAATAATCGGAGAAGATCAGCTTGTCTACTCAAATTTGCAGCATGTCCCTCGAAGGTTCAAGGGGTACAGCTCCCAATAAAAGGTCGACTGGTCGCTCTTTCTACGGCACACCGGTGTTGATCCAGAGTGCTTCAGTGACGCACTGGACCTTCTCATACTTAAATCATCAAAATGAAACGACTTCAGAGCGTCAGGGTGGCCACCGTGCAAAACTATTTCAAAGCCGTCAGGATGCAAGCATCTGTAAAATGGCCTAAGAATTTCCCCTCAAAACGGCATAGGGTTTCGTCCACGTGACGAACATGTCAGTTTCACTCAGGTCGAAAGCTCTTTGAAAAGTTTGGCAAGAAAAAGGAAAATGAAATTGCCGAATCTGAAGCGTCAACTTCAAATTTCATTTATGAAACTGATGGATGCAAGAAGCTTTGGGGGAGAGATCAGCAGAAATGACGTCAGAAATAACTTGGGTGGTAAATGGTTCTGATTGAAGAATTAGGTGCCGTAAAAGAGAATTAGACTCATGGTGCGTGGACTGGGAACAGAAATTGCTATCAGTTTAAATGGACGATGTTCATTTTATGTAACTGTTTCTATGCAATAATTAATTTTGGTCAAAATTTAAACGATACTTAGTGTAAACGATAACCACTAAATTGTAATACATGTAGCTGATCTGCATTTAGCAAAATTTCACACTCAGCAAGAACGTTTTCTGTAAATTCTGTTATCATTTTCTTTTTATTTGAACTCTGGCACAATTCAAAACTTAGATATTATTAGTTGCATTAACCTTCACCTTTTATGCATCAATAGATACATTTACTATAGAGGCCTATAAACAATTAACAGGTACCTATCCAGAGCGCATTCAATCTAAAAGGACAATAATTACAAACAGGGTTCCCACCGAAATTCAATTCTTAAAGTTCCCTGACTTTTCTAGGTTTTTTTTGGGGGGGGGGGGAAATTCACTCACCTTATCAAAAATATTTATAGGAAATCTTTATCAGTTACTGATATTTTTATTTATTATTTTAAGGAAAATAAGGGAATTCCCCATTATTGCATAAGTGTGACTAGATACGCCTTCTTTGGAACAGTTTCATAAGCAATTAATCATTTGAGATTATGGAAATTTAAAGCTGGCATTTCATCTGATGAAAATGTCCTTGACTTTTCCAGGCTGTTCCTACTTCCCTGATAGTTCGAGGTTTTCCAGGTCATTAGAAACCCTGCACAAAACATCATTCAAACAGTATCATTGACGCGACGTCAATATTCACTTAAAGAATGATGTTTGTGGAAATCAAATACATTTTATTCGACTAATAGGCAAGATCGAGACCCTGAGCTTCAAGCTGAATGCGGCGTTCATCAACGTCCATCTAAAATTTGTTAATTAAAAATGTGCCCTGCCCACCTAGGCCTATGCGCCTTTGTAACATCGCTTGCCATAATATACAGCCATTTAGCAAATCCTCGCATTTTATGGCCATAATGTTGGCGTGTATAATGGATGGAGGTCAAGAGAAACATAGGTTTTTAACCTCCATTCATGTATCTGCAGATATCAGGGCCAATGAATCACGAAACAGTAATAGGACTTGTCTGTTACCCGATTTAATCTTAACTAGTTGGGTGTTGATGACAATGCTAAGATGGTGGGCGGTCAATATAAGTAAAGTGCAGCTAGTCTACACAGTGGGTATGGCGCCAAAGACATTTGCTGGCGAAAGCGTGCATTATTGACCTACGTCAGTCGAGCAAAGTGGTGCGGCCCAAACCAAACATTTGGCCATTATTTATACATGTACATACACCTAGCGCCATGCGCTGCAAGATGCCGACTGAAAGCCGACGTTTCCAAAGGCTCGTAGTTCACCGAGCGTGATCTGGACATTGTATTCAAAATCCAGAAGGCCAATGATGACGGACAAATCAGCGATGTTACATTTCGATACGTTCTCACCAGTTGTTCTGGGTGTTTTGGTGGCGCAGCAGGTATACGATCGTCCGGGCAATTGAAAGTTCCGAGTACATAACAGGAAGTTGTAAATTCGCGTGTTAATATTCCAGATATGTAAACATGACTTCCAAAGACAAAACAATGGCAATGGTGGTCTTGTGCCACTTGGGAGGGCTTGCTATCTCACAAAGCATTCAGAACGCGCGAGAAAAATACGATATAAGACATACATGTAGCTTACTATACAAGACTGAAAAACAGACAACACGTTTTGACGTTGTGCACATTTGAATTTTCTTAACATTTAAGCTTGTCCAGTTAACCTGAATTACATGGAAACATTAATCCCACCCAGAATTGGGTATTAAACTCAATTTCTGAACATCCAAAATAGTTGTCTTTTCAATCCAGTAATCGTTAAAATGTACTGGTAGGCCTTAATACGCTCTTAAACACATCTACAGGTAAGTATCAACAGGTAGCCTACACTACAGTATAATGAAATTGAAATGCTGTACGTTGACACTCTAACAAACAACTGTTAAGGCTGCGCCAAAAGGATGTCCACCATGTAAAAATATTCACACATTTTTCCTTCAAAGAGGCTACTTGTTATAATTACTAAATTTACTGTAATTTTTCCTGTGCAGAATTGGTCGCCCGTTTTAGTCTGCGCTAACTTTTATAATTATCAAATGTTCCATTTATCTACAAAAAAAATGTGAAAAAAAAATCGTTATGTTACCTCTGGAAACAGGTGTGGGTTATTTTTTTAGAGATAAAAAAGAAATTTTTAAATTATAAAAAATAACTCAAACCCTTGTAACCAGTTCTACACAGGAGAAAATAAATTTGGCAATTATATATATATATATAACAAGTAGCCTATATGAAGCAAAAATATGTTTATAATGGCACAATATTATATAGTACATGTACTGCTGAATCAATTTCTTAATTACTACCGCATTTAGACAAAATACAAGTTAAAGAATACATATTTTCGGCGTAAATTTCTATGTCTTTAAAAAGTCAATTAAACAAATAAAGTTAAAACGAAAACAACGAAAACTGTTTTTACCATGTTATTAACTACGTGCACGCACGCTTACAATATTATTTCACGTGCCTAAATAATTTGGCCTTAACAATTCGGCTTCATTGCAGGCTATTAAAAATGCGAATTTTCTAGGGCCAAACAACAGCAGACCCAGGATATAAAATTTCATGGGCGACCGAAAGGCTAGCCTCCCATAAAGATGAGCCTTCCACGATAAATATACATTATGTAAATTCGTATACTGGATCGTGTTATTGCTCCATGCCTCTCTGGTTGCGCTTGAAATATAAATTTTCATACATATACACAGTATATGCCGTTTAAGTCATGATTGAAATGATAAAAAAGCTATTAAAATGGTATACTCGCTGGTTATTGTTTCCCCTCTTCAAACCTGAGCGCATTGGCCAATGTGCTAAGGGCACAGCAACATACCTGGCGTACCAGAAACATATGCGAAAAGCCAAAACCCCGTCGTGACTGGAATATCACCGACTGATGAACGAGCCTTACGTTTTAAATCCCCCAACACGAATGAAGATGCTTATTATAGGGTCTTCTCAGATTAGGCTAATTTATTTTCAAACAAAATGAAAGGGAAGAAGATAATCGTCGTTAACAGCGAACAATGACAACAAATTGAGAACATTTTTTTGCGGGGAAGATTTGCGAAGAATAAAACTGGCGGCATTTCTCCTTATCATAATCCTCGATCATCACACTTAATCAATGATCGCGAATAATGTAATAAAGAACACCTCGCAGCGAATTCCGCGTCCGAAGCACTTAAGGATTGTAATTTATATTAAAGAATGCCAGCCGCAAAGGTTTATTAATTTTGGACCACATGTACGCGACTCCGCCTTTCTCTCCTAAATAAAATTGCGTGAAAACGTGTTCGCCTATAGCCCTTCCGGCGTTGGCCGCCAGGTAAAGGATTATTTATGAACGGTTTTTTTATTTTTTTGAAAATGAAATTAGAAATTGCGTTTGCCGAAACGCGATGAAAGACACTGGACATTACATCATTGGGCTTAGCGCCTCGTAAAAAGCAGATACATAGCAGAAGGAACCCTCGCAGTGCTGCAAAAACAAACAAAATTGAACGCCATGCACAAGCCTCCCCCTCAGATATAACATCACTTCAACGTTGTAGACGGCATTTGTTATTGAAATTGGAGGAAATTGCACGGTAGGTAGAAGCGTGACGTCTTGTATGAACTTGAACGGTATGTAGTAATGATGCTAAATACTGTTTATGGCAATGATACAGTGTCTAGCAAAGGACACTTCTGATAGTTATATACTTCATCTAGTTTTGTATTGTACTATCGATCAATTTGTATCTTTAGATATCAGTTAATGTATGTTGTTTAGACAGTATAGCATATATGAAGCTACATGTACCTGAAGCAATAGCAGAAATAGTTTGGCAATAATGATGGTGACCATCAGAATGCGGTGGTAAACGCCGATTAATATATTTTTAAATGCTTTGATGGATTACATTATCCTACCACACGGCATATACATGTACTTGCTGACAGCAGAGTACCGAAATGAATTGAATCATTTGATTTTATTGATCAAATGATATAATGCGGTTTATTACCCCCAAATAAATACTACAGACTGCAGAAGTTTATCAGAATAGGCTAGTGAATAAATTAAAAATACGGTTAATGGTTGTGTTCGTTAAATAGGCTTTACCCATGGAGCAGGTCCTTAAAGTTGGCAGTTTTCATTATGGAGGAGGGGCACAATATGAATGCAGGTACTGACCACTTTGAACTGGAAAAACACTACTAGCATTTCTAAAATAATGGTGATATCACAGGGACTAACGTGCGGTTGTATTCGTGTAGACGACAGTTTTATCACTAAACAATAAATTTAGAAAATGTTAAAATCTAAGAACATGCAGCCTATTCATTCCTTCAACAAAGAATGAAACATCATTTTGAGATACCACATTAGAAGTAGTGCAATCGTAAAATGGATCACTGTCGGCCATATCAAATACCAGAAATACAAGTTCCACCCATTAAGCAAAAGGAAGATCCAACAATATTAAAACAATCGATGAAAGCTAAGAAACTCCGTATTCCTAACTCAAATAACTATGAAAGCCATTATCCAAAAACTTGGTGAATAATAAGAGTTGATGGATTACACCCCCCCCCCATCACATGGCATATCACTTGCTGCTAGTAAGGTACTGAGTTGAATTGAATAATAAATTTCCAAATTTAATCATCACCATAACAAATTCTACATAAATATCGATTGCTTGTTTGTTAGTTCAAATAGAAGAATGGGGTGGTTTCGGTGAGCGTGTGACTGCAACGTGATCGGCGAGCTCTAAGACAGTTTCATAAAACAGGGGAAAGCGAAAAACTAGGTAAACTAAATAAATCCCCATTTCTCCTCTCAATATTTAAACAAGCGTGAGCATTCCGCGGGCAAGCAGCCTTTGCGTTTGTCAGGGTGGGTAAGAGGCGGATGGGAAGACGGAGGAATGCAAGGCCATCTTGTCGGCAACTGATTGACAGCAAACTCCAACAAGTTTGCCAACATTGGTGAACCCGTGTACAGAAGTTGTAAGGCTCACCCGAAGATGTCTTTAAAGATCTGGCGGGTGAAGGGGAAGGAGTAAAAGATAGGTGTGTGGGGGGCAACTTAAGGTGTAATGGAGGTGGAAGTGGTCAGGTGAAAGAAAAAAAACCACACCAAGCAATGGAGGGTGGTGGCCGAAATTGGAGAGAGAGAGAGAGAAAAAAGAGAGGGGGCTTTACAAGTTTTAATATGAAGTTACACGCTTGACAACCTTTTCCACTAATCTGTATGCTGATAGATGACAATCTTGGATCCGCTCGGCCCAAGCTGTTCGTTAGTCATTCACTCACCAAGTGAACAAAATTAATGATATTTGGCGGGCACGCCCTCGTCATACTCACCGAGAGATCCCATAGAAAAAGTCAGTATCCTTTCCCACCTTTCAAAAAAAGCCAGTATGTCATAGAGCCCCGGGCCCCCAAGCGAGATTCCTGCAATTTTCACGACAGTAAAGTCTTCTTCTAGCTTCTCTCCTTCGAGGCGCTCAACTTTTCGCTGGTATTCGGAAAATGTAGCCATCAGTCCGAGTTTTTAAACAATGTTCACTAATTTTTTTTTTTGCACTACCGAAGGTATATTTGCTGTACCTGCTTGAGAATTTCATTTTTTTCAGCCCACTTTTCCCAGTGCATCCCCATGCGAGGAGGGCTAGTTGCACTTCAACTGCGTGGCGACAACTAGAAATTAATACTTTATACGATGCATCATAAAAATGTGGATGGGGTATGCAAAGAAACAAAACGTTGTCGTTTCGACAAAAATGATTAATTGAAGAAGCGTTTCTCTGGATTGTTTTATCACCATGGGAAAAAATGAGAAAATCCTTATGGCCAAAGATTCCACGAAATCTTAATGGGCTTTGTTTTCGATTTCATACGTTTCATTTGTGCCGTTGTTTTCATTACCTGAGTAAAAGTCACATCCATTTCAAGACTATAAACTACATATCCCACATTGAAAAGGGCGTTGGGCGTTTAGAAGGCGCAATTAACGTGTAAATTGCATTATGTACCCCTCTTTTAAAATATTTCATGGAAAAATAACTGAGCAACATGTAGTATTACTGAAAATATTTGGAATAGCACATTCTCGCCCCATTAAGCAAAGCATTTAAAAGCCCATCTAAATGGACATTAAATCCATCCTTGTTTCATGTTCAATACACTGCGATTTCGTTGTGTATATCGAATAGCCCCTACAATGGCCCATTTACTGTATTCGACATATTTCGTAACCAAATACAGTGTACATGGAAATATTATGCATCAGAAATACATAATGGACATGTTTTTGGACAGATAAATTGCGATCAAAGTTATTTTCATTGGAGAAAAAAATGTAAACTCCTGAAATCTCACCCCAAGCCGATGATAACTAAGCTATGGTACATTTACAATGTAATAAATTATTATATATCTTATAATGGATTACGGGCATCGACTTGTATGACCTGTTTCCCTTTTCTACACTTAAATCAGTATTAAATTACGGCAGGAGAGGTGCTGCTCCCAATAGGTTACTCTTTTATCCCTTTTTTATTATATTAGTACTCCGTCAATATTGCACGAATACAATTAAATATTTCTAAATTGGTATAAAATTACGGTGTGAGAGGTGATTCACTCTAATTTCTCTTTATCACAATAGAAAAATGTCAAAATTGCACAAATACAAATAAATCCTGAAAAAAATATATTATTAAAAAGGATGCGATTGCGTAAAAAACTTGTGAAATGAGCATAGGCATACATTCGAAATTACTGTTCAAAACGCACGGTTTACATTAAATTTACTATAAGTGTTTTTGCAAACTGCCTATTCATCGAGCTTCAATTTGTGCTTTTAATCAGACGTCACAAGATGGGTGCATCAACATTTCCCAATCTCCCCAGCGCGCTTACTTATCGCTAGAGCCCTTCAGCGACACTGTTGCCACTACCTAATTTATTGTGCAATCACGGTGAGCGACTCATAATTCAAGTCAATGCCCACACATTTCCACAGTGCATAACTTAAGATTCCTGAGAGCAATTATGGGCTTGACATGTGCAGTAATTGACGTCTAGTGTAAATAGCAGACCATAAACGAAAAATTCCCACGAAAAAAAAGGCCGAAGAAACAGTCACCTATCAAGAGACGCGGCCCATGTGCGCAGTGGTCTTTCGAAGCACTAACAATGATCAGTCAGTTGTAAATTCGATTAGCTTTGCTGTCTAGCAACAAAAGGAAACAGGCAAAGTAGCATACCAGGTAAACAATAACCACCTTCTGGAAAAGAAGCTAAAAAGGAGGCCTGTGCAACCGGTTAAAAGGTAGCAATGGCATACCTCCACGAATTGCGCCCCATAAGCTCTTCAGCCTCTGATTGCTGGGAAGGGACATGGGGCTCCCCCTCACTTGTCCAACGGACAACATGTCGTGCTTTCAAACAACTGGGTCACAAGCTGCTTAATTTCACCTTGATCACTGCCAGGAGTTGGGGACCTAACATAATCACTTACTTCGATGAGTGCTGTTGAAGATGGACAGTCATACTTCCGCTTTACCAGATTCAATTTTTAATTCAATATAACTCAGTACCCTACTGTCGGCAAGGATATGATATGTGGTATCCTTAGTTGAATTTTATTACTATTATTCATCGTTTCCCCACTACAATTTTTTTTCTTAAAATAAAGAATAATTCTAATTAAAACAGTAAGTCTCATAATGATTTTTTTTAGAAAAATGTTTAGACTTCTACATGTTAGGCCCGACCCAAAACGGTACCCGCCTTGCAAAAATACTACATTTTAGCATCAAATACTAATTAGAAATGCTCAATTTATATATTTCCTCATAGAATTGGTTGGCCTCTTGGGTCTGAGTTATTAGCTGAAAATAAGTTGAAATCGAAATCTCGGTGTTCCTCTGAATGAAACCCCCGAAGATGGGCATGCGAGGTTTTTAATGGGTGTTTTCTCATTTTTTCTTCCATTTTTTATGAATAAATGAGGTATTTTCAAATTATAAAAATAACTCAAAAATGTGTAATTTGTTTGTATGGTGAGCATCCTTCTGTATCTGCCTTAAATAACATTAATTGGTAACACTGCGTACATTTTAAGAGCTGTTGAGAATTTTATAAAATGTTTTCTAGGTCAAGTATTGCTAGACATTTTTCTCATAGGCCTACAGAAGAAGCCCAAAGATACCCGTATTCTGCATTGCAAAATCGTGAGAATGTGAGAAACTATATCACAAAAAAATAAGCAAGTATAGCGCCGATTTAAATATGCAGTGTATTGATCAGATTTGCCAAAATAGCATGCATTTTCAAGCCAATAAGCCATTGAAAATACACACTGCGAGTGTCGCTGCAGTCCCCTGGAGAAAGCCAACCACTCAAAATAAAAATTGATGGTGTATCCAGTTTTACAGGATAGATTTCTGAACGAAACGATGAATGAAATTGGACCATTTATCTTCTAATTGAAAACAATAGCGAGGGCACATCAAAGAACAAATCAGCTTCAACTTTCTGAATATAAGAGATGTAGGACAAGTAGTACTTAAATGAAACTTAAGATTACGCGCACAAAACAGATATGGCCGCTGCCGCTTAATATATTCACGTCAACATTTGTTGTCGTGACAGATCATGTTTTAAGATTTATTTCGCCGGACGCCCCACTGCTACGACTTCTTAAGGTGAACTGACGTAAATTTTTTATCTTGACTTAGTTGCAATAAACTCACAATGCGTCAAGTTAGAAGGAGTAAAAATATACACCAGGTAATTTCGTTGGCATGCACAGTTGGAGGTGTGTATACAAAGTGCATGGAAGCGCATGTTAAGGAGTGTGCATTTTCATACCCCTAGATATTATCCCCTGCATAGCTGCGCATAAATAATTTGATATACTGTACGTATAGGACGCCGCTTATGTACATGTATGGCTACCTACATGTAGCCTACTTATGTATTTAGGAAATTTCCTTGTCTTCTAGAGTATCTCTTTCATCACGTTCGTGAAGATACTGGCTTAGGATACATTTTAAATAGATGTTATAAAATAAATTACACCGCCTAAACGGCGTGTAATTTAGAATGCGAAAATTCCAAGCAAGATACATGAATTTCTGCAAAACACTGAGTTTTGTAATTAAGAAGAAATATTTAATGTCAACGATGTTTCAGTATATTGTTCTCTATTTTTTGAACGTTTTTATAGCAAACATTTCTTACTTTATTACCGACTATCACAGGCTTCATCAGGGACAACTTAGGGATTAACAGTTGACGAAGGACGTCGATTAAAAATGGACTTTTTGACCTCCCAATGCTCCATCCAATCCCATGTAGTGCAGATAATAGAAAGTTTAAAAAAAAATAAAAAAAAGATCCTTAAAATGGATTGAACACACGGGATTATCTTTTTTAAATGACACCATATGAGGTCCTTTCGTGACGCTATTTAAATAATTCATTTAAAAGAAAAATGTTTGTTTCTGAGCAGGATTATGTCCATTCACAAACATTACCTAAAAAGATGTCAAATTAGCGGTTTTTACTGACAGGTTTCGATGTACATTGTACTCAGGAGCTTGAACTCGCGCAAAAGACAACTAAAAATTTAATGACCGAACTTGCTGAGACCCACCCCCTTCCAACCTCGGACGTCTTTAATGGAATAATAGAAGCCTCTTATGCAGACAATGGAGATAAAGACGATAGTAAAGTGAAAGATTTATAGCACAGGCAAAACTGGTGCATTAGGACCCATTTCGACTCTTGCCAAACAAAATCTTAAAGTAACAAAAAAAGAAGAGAAAAAAACGGTGGTTTTTATAAACTTTCGCCTAAGGAGTTTCCTTTGTCATAACTATTTCCAAACATCTATTTTAGCATTTTTGACTAGAATTCGGCATTTATGATACGGATTTATATTATTTCTAAACATATAAACATGTTATTTATAAACAGCATAAGATAGAAATGCCAAAAAAGAGATATCTAAATTTCATGAAAGGCGAAGTAGCTATTATAAAATGTTTGCCTACAGATTTTTTATCATTAATGGATTAATAATATACAAGCAGTTTGTTCATGCAAAAGTGTATACTGGGAATTCAAATGGACCAGTAGAATGAAAGAGCGTATTTCGCGATAATTCATTTTTCATGATTTCACGTGCATCGTGGATTTGGCTTTTTCTATGCTGGATGGCACAATGTATAAACTGATTCTTTGATTGGTATAGGCTCAGTATACTCTCTTGTTGAACAGAACATGTATATGTATATGAATTATATATAGGCCTAAGTGAACTTTGAAAACGAAAAGTAAACCGAATTAGTTTTTCGCGATTAGTTTTTCTAAAACATTTTCCTGCGAGGTAGGCCTACCCTAATTAAAATACTTTTAAATAATGCGATGCATGGAAATAGAACCGTAAATTCCATGATTCACATTTCGATAGAAAAATTACAGTGCATATATGGAAGTGCAAGCAAAAATCAATGACTGGAGATTTAGTTTAAAAAAAAAATGCCTAATGTTATCACAGTAGGCCTACTATAAAAAAAGTGTATAGGCTACATGTAGATATAGGCAAAAAATGCATCATTGGTAATCCACATCCATAATCACTCTGGTAATCGCATGAATGAAATCAATGCCCATATACTGAATTTTATCTTTCAAAAGTATGATAGTTATGAAGAATTACATAATGCTAATTCAGAGACATCATTCACGGTTCGCTGACAAACAGTTAATTTTCTCTCTGATCCCTGCGTTACGAGCGCATTTGAATGTCATCTAAAAGAAATCATCTTTTTAGTCGGCTAATTCAATCCCAACATTTAAATCCGCCCTGTCACTCAAAATATAACTTTGGCATTAGCTCGTAACAATATGCATTGTAGCCTGACAGAAGCCAATTTCGACGGCAGAAAGAGCAGAGTAAATGTAGTAGAGACGATAATAATTCTGCTTCCTTTGATCTGGCTTCGCTTCCAAGAGCAAATATGGCGCTGACAGTCAAAAGGTAGAGCGATTTAATTATCTTTATCTCGAAGGAGCGATGTGTTTAGCCAATAATAAAACAAGGACGATCATGTCCATAAGCACGACAATAAATGTTAAGACGATTATTAGATCGCGGTACAAGAGAAGGCGCCACAAAATGGGTCAACAAACTGGTGAGCTCCAGGAAAGTTTAGTCATGAGTTGGAGGACTGAAACACAAACCCGGATTAAAGCCTATTGCAAAACTGAATTCATTTGAACCAGAGAACAATGAGCCGAGTTTTGGCTGCGAGCATTAAAAAACTGAAGAACGGTATGAGTAATTCCGAGGGAGTTTAACATCTCTTAAACATTATGTACACATGACTATGGGCTTCAGGGACCATAGCCTGACAATGCATATTTCAATGGCTTCAGTGGGACTTTAACACGACATTCAATGAGTTACAACACATTATTTCTTAACTCATTGAAGGTGAGCCTAAAGTTCTCGAAGTTTCATTGAAATATGCGAAACGGCTCATAGGGTTGGAAACCCCTATTAGCCATAATGGTTGTTGTTGTTATTGTTGTAAGTTTTAAGGCAGGCAAAATCCCTGAAGTTCAACGTAGTGGGTGATGAGACAGATGTTGATCAAGGAACTGAAAACCTAGCTGTACTTTTTAATCATTGAGTACCAAAGAGCTTCAGAGTATTTTCGGACATTATTAACTTTTGTCAATTATTCATAAACTTGTACATTATTCAATAATTGTGTACTTGAACATCTAAACTGGACTTGTTTAACAATTGTGCAACAAATTCAGTGGGACTTGATCCAACACGTACACCCGACTTCACAGGATGTTACCCCCTCCAGAATTCATAGCAAGTCCACAACTATCCAAAATCCACAATGCAATTCACGCATTCACATCATATTGCCTTAAATTGGTACATAACGTTTGTCACCTTATTAGATAATTTATTTAACAATCAGAGAACACCTGCAGGTGGGACAGCAGTGATTATCTTGCTGTTAGCAAGCAAAATGCGCAGGTATTACAAAACGTTAGCAAGCCCTTGGAAATAACTTAAGTAGCGTTCTTCGAAGTGTTCCGCGAACATGTCGCATCGCATTGCAGTGGGATGTTCCGCCCTGCGAGTGGCCCCACCAACGACGGCATTCACCACACACGGTGCCATGACAGCGAAATGATTAGCGTTTAGCAAATGAACAATTACCAAACGCCATTCGGTGGTTGCCTTGCGACAGGGGTGACATGCGCCCCATCGCTGCACGATTCTCTCGGAAGAATGGCCCCTTAAATTCGGCAAGCGAAGTGCATTTCGGCAGCAAACAGGTAAGAAATTGAATAGCTGAGGCCAGCCACAAAATTCCGTTGTCCCAAGAGCACTATAATTTACACCTGCTTCCCTTCGGAGTGTGGATCACCTCCGCAGGGGGCGCTCGTACCCGAGAGGCGGTGAGTCTGTAGCGCCGTGTGGAAACAAGGCGAGATATATAGACGGTGGCCTCCTCCCGACCCCCCAGGGTTCCCCAACCCGAAGGAGGCGCGGACCCCGTCCAGTCCACGCTCTGTGAAAACCCGCTTTTTTCGCCCCCATTGCTTCGGCGCAAGACGTCTGCTGCTGGCACGTTGACTTGAAAACCAGATCTCATAAAATTGTAGCTCTGTTAATGTCGGTAAATTATATCCTTTTTCATTCTAAATAACCAAAACCCCATGTGGTCGATACCTATAGGACAAACAAGGATTTAAACGTCCTATTAAGTCGGACCACCATTTTCGTTTCCCAAGGTGGCCAGCTAGCCTCGAACGGGGAAGCCATTGTTGGAATTCCTCCAGCAGGCCCACATGAAATACGATTAAGAACGAAGATACCTGCGCCTTTGCCCCAGGGACTCACTGCAGTTTTTTCTTCTTCTTTTGCTTCCATACTCACTTGGTATTCGGACCGCCATATTGGGCGTGAGGATATCAATTATGGAAGGAAGAGCGATTTAACAATGGCATCCATGATTGTCGTTAATAACGTTGAATAATTTGAATTTGAAATGACAATTTCAGAATGTCATATTTCGTCAGGTTGATTCCCGTCATATGGTTGATCCGCGGATTTAAAAAAAAAAAAATTATTCTTAGCAGCGCCACAGAACGCAGCAATAGCGAATCCCTGATGGAAGTCAGTTCAAGAATGAATCATATTGTGCGGTAAAAGGATAATGCATAAAAGAGCATTTAACAGGTTCTTAGAAAGTTCTTCAAAAGTGGGCGCTCCAAAAATATTACTTTATGAACACTTTTTGCAATGTTATTATTGGTAAATATCAGAATTTAAGCCTACCCACTAGTCTCAGTCGACATCTTTTAAATAATGTTTACTGAAAATTTAGACTACAAATTATGAAGTTCTGCGCATTTGTCCATAAATATTTTTAACATATAAAATCAACAGGTATGCTATTTACAAAAGAGGGAAACGTTATGTGGTTTCATCAAATTGCGTTTGTTTTGGTTTTCTACAATACCATTCCGCTGGCATAACTTTATAAAAGATTAAATTTATAATATTATTAATGTTTTAGTAGGCTATTAATACAAAATATAGCAAGTGATTTGGAGTCTTTCATCTAATGACAACAACAACTACTGTTCCATGATTTGGGGGATCCTTTCATTCGAGAAAGGGGGTTATGAAGTGTCCGTCCTTGTTCCTGAATAATTTTGATAATCTACTTTTTCTCTATTCAATTCAATTCATTCTAGAATTCATTATTTAGAAGTAATTGATTATAGACAAGCTATAAATTCGAACGTTATCGAAAATGCACATTTACAAACTACGATTTTAAAAAAGCCCTGGAAAATTGCATTAATGAGTAGTGCGTATCCATATTCTATGCAAGTAAACATGGCAGGGAAAGCAAAATTGCGTCGGTCAGGTTCAATTCGAATCTCAGTTAAAACCTCGTATAAATTATAATTGCCTGTTATACTCATCTAAGAAGTTAGGCAGCGTATAACAGGCTGAGGAATGCAGTCACATTTCGTCCATCAGTGAAAAATGAAGACAACATAAACAAAGGACGGCGCCCTCTAAACTCCGTCCACAAGACTGAATGGCGATACAACTGGACCGCGACTACAAGGTACCCATAATTCACTTGCAACGGCATACCACGCTGAGCAGGAATGACAACAAACGCCAGTTTATGATTGGCCGTACAATGGACGCATGATGTCGCAATTTACAAATGATTTTCCCTGCTGCAATGGTCGAACATAACAAACTCTGCAAAAAACATGAGATTTCCATCGAAGAACTTCATCAAGTACATGTATGCCCTCATCATGAGCGTAATACAAGTACCGCCATCTAGTGGAATTACACGAATTGCACACCGAGCCTAGTTCCGTTGTTTGACCTTGTTAGGGTCTATGTTGTAAATAAATTGTCTAGCATCTCTTGTAATTACAAATATCAGACAATGCTACCCTTTACTGCTTGCAATTGTACTTGAAGAGTTAGACCAGGCGCAACAAAAAAATATCTTCCTCATCAACGGAACTGTTTTCCAGTCTCGCAGAATAGTAATTTCAAGAATTTTCAGCATATATATGACGTCCCTTAAGTATAAAACTGTTTTTTTCTACTGAACCCAACGTTTAACAATGCAAAGGGAATGCCATAGAACGGCGAGGGGAAAAACATGCCAAGTGAGAGAAAATGAATGGATTGCAAAAAGGTAAGGAAGCAAATGAGAAAGAATTCGTTCAGACGCAACAGCCTGGAGAACATAAAGCAATTAGCAGCGGTCATTTTACAATGAAGGGTACTTGGACGGTGATAAATTCGATTTAACACGCAACCATGGAAACACAGAAGACGCCGCAAACCAGGCTTTCAAACGTGCAAAATTTGTAGACACAACTGCGCTAAACACTAAAAAGTTATGAACGCAAATCTTTCTTCGAAGAAAACAAGAATTGTCAAGTTTGTTACGCAATAAGCGTATGCGCTCACCCAGAATGCTTTCATTTTAATAATAATTGTTATTTTTCAAAAATATTTGCGTGTACTGGTATGTAGTGCAGGTTTGCCACTCTGGAATGTAACCTGCACAAACATGTTTCAGAAAGTTAAGCAATAAGTGAGTTTTAACGTAGTATACCTCGCAAGAGTGTTATTTAAATAAGTTAGGCTATTGTATACTAGTTTAATAATAGTAATAATTGTTATTTTTAAGAAATATTTACATGTGTAGTGCAAATTGGCCATTCTGGACTGTGATCTGCATAAACCAGAGAACAAAGCTGTCTCAGAAAGTTTTTACTCCAAGCAGTGCTGCATATATGTACACACAACCTCAAATTATTAACATTTTCAAATGTTACTTGTATTGGAAAAACTGGAAAGTAGCTGGGAATTGAACCTAGGACAACTGGCTTAAGAGACAAGCAGAGTAACCACTCAGCAATCAAGAGTCAGATCAAGAGCATCAAGAGCACAGTGTTAATGATGCACATGGTGATTACAATACCATTTAGAAATTTAGGATTTCCATTTAACACCTGCTAAAAACAGAAACTTGATTTTTTTCACAGGTACTAAAGGACAGCCGCCGAGATTCATAAAACACCTTTCAAACACCTTTATAAATCAGTTTAAACGTAGGACTTGCAAGATTATCAATTATGCGGGTAATTAAAACAGTTTTGTAAAGCAAATAAACAATCTCGATGGCCTGTGTTTTTGCTTGGGTTTAACATTCAAATTTGGGTACACAATTTTAAATTACCCGCCACATTTGTTCAAATGCTTCACTTATAATCATTTCCTCCAATAAAGTTGAACTCGTTCACACTGATTAATGAACACTTGGACATGATTGCATTATCGCTATAATTAGCTAGTGAAGCCGATAACTATTTAGCGTCCTAAATTAAATGCAGCGCTGACCCTTGTTTATCAAGCAGACGATGAAAAACCTGCATGCTTGAAACATTAATAACCATACGGAGGAGCTAGCATCTAGAAATGAACTAATGACGTTGCTAATAAGCAATCCCAGACCGTCGCTGCCACTCCGACCAAGAATCAAGTTCAACGTGCAAGGAACCCAAACAAGTATACATTTACGAGTGCTGAATCTTATTGGTTAATACATAAAAGATTCACGTTTGCTCGCTCACGGAGACACGAATATTTGTATACCACAAATGGCAGGGATAGCAACGAATTGTATATGCATAAGTAAAGAACATTGGCCCGTCCCAAACAAGGGATTGGCCTAGTGTCAAGACTGGTCTCTCACAATGCAGGGGCAGTCCGAAATGACGGGCAATTTCTTTTCAAAATAAATAGCAGAAAAGGGAAGGGAGATAGCGATACCAAGAGGGTCGCAACTTGCATGGTTTAAGAATTTACATGCAAAACTTAGAAACAATTCTCCCGGTGCAAGAATAAATATCACAGCTCGCAATATACTGAAATACAATGCCAATACAAGGCTGCTCACATGTAGTTTGTAGACACGTGTTAACATTTTTTATCAGATTTTATTTCTGAATTTTAAGACTCGTTTATATCAGTTTCACTTTTATGCTGGATAAAATTATAAAGTTTTATATTTTTGAGTCGTTTAATGAGAAATTACTCAGGACGATGTAGGCCTATATTTATTTATAGAGTGGCGAAACTTCCAAAATTACTGATTAAACTAGTTATGTAACTTTAATTCCTGCGATAGCCAAGACCCGACTTCCAGCACGATTTCCAATTCTTTTTTGTTGGTTATAGGCTATTGTATTTTTAAGAAATTTTATCGGAATAAAACATTTTTAGGACAATGGAGTTCACGTGTAGGAGGCGAAATGAGTATTGTGTGCATAAATTTCTAATATAAAAATTCGTAGAGTTATTGATTTCACAACACTGAAGACGCAAACGCAATCAATCCAAATAAATTTATATTGAAAATAGATTTTTCGATGTGTTTTCATCACTAGTTAGTTTTCAACGCATTTTTAAAACTTTTTTTGCCATTAAGCCATGTTTCATCCCAATCGACAGGCACTTTTCTAACAACTTTGATTTTTGATTGGTTAGTCCCTTATTTCAATTAGATTTTTCATCTGGATTAGCTCGTTCTCTAATGTATGCATTGTATAGTTACCAAAAATCAGTGAAATACATTCGCCCTTTTAATTTTTTTCCTTACATAAAGAAAGGGTTTGCATAGTAAAAAGATGGTATAAGTGCAACCAGTAGGATTTAAAAGGCGATGCATTTTAAAACAATAAGCGTATAATGGAAAAGTATACAACGACTTCAGGATGCACAAGTATTCCACTAATGGGCTGGAATAAATGCTTAAACTTGTAAACCTGTCAGACAACATTACGTCTCGGTGGTCACAGTTTTATGACATCGTATAATTAATTAAAGACAATGAGAAAGCTCTCCTTAACTACTAATAAAATTTATTTTTACTGCACGAAATTATTCTCGAAAACCGCGCTCGGTAATTTGCAAAGCGAACGCGAGTTGGCCCAGGTTAATAAAATGATGATCTATGGGTTATCAGGGATTTTAAAGTGAGCACCGTAAGTTTGGGCGGGAACACTTCATAGGTTAGTCGCCCGAAACCATTTACATAACACCACCCTAAAATAATCAGGTTTTTACACGCACTTTTCATTCATTTAAGAATTAAACGAGCCTATTACACAAAACAGTAACGATAAGTCTTACCGTTTACACGTTTTAAGAACGGCAACGTTTGTATCATCCCACACATTCATTTATATGCATAGAATAGCATTATATTACTTTTACATTATTTTCAATGTCTAATATGCGAGTAAAAAGCATTGCTCGATTAACAAATCATGTGTAATGCTGATGTATGGATACGATAGGCGTACAAGACCTTCATTATGCACATTAAAATCACGTAAATTCAACTATTTATGGCACATGCTGGTGTGAATTATAGAAAAGAAAAATATTTACAGGAGTGCATGAGTTTCTTAAAGTTTTTAAAATTCTATTGAAAAAAAATCTAATGTAGGCCTATAAAACGAAACAAGACAACTATTATGATTCATTTCATACAATGTACATCGCACATGCCCTTTATCTGGGATTCAAATGGTCATCAAAAGATCCGTTGACATATACTATTTTTCATACATTTATATTTACTAGTCCCTAACAGAAACTTCGCATTTCCTTTAATTAGGAATGCATAGGCAACAAAACAACAGTATTTGCAGCATGTGCCTTTTTCACCAAAGAAAATCTCATCGCATAGCTTATTTGCTGCATTTATACGATCGTAAGTTAATATTGAGCAACATTGGGTTACAAGCAGTAGCCCAACTTTACAATGAAAACGTTATACTAAAGAAATAATACTTAACACATTTTGTTAAATTGTTTACGCAAGCCAGAAAATATATTTTAAAACAAATATGGTGGTCATTACTACAACATGATATTTTCGATTTTCTAAATTAGGGATTTTCAAATTTCAGTGTAGGTCTACAGGTAAAAAGGTTTACGTCTGTATAAATGGCGCGAAAATACAGCACACACTGGAATAGATAATAATAATTTCCAATCTGTTCCATAACCCAAACTATGTTAAAAGGAATGAAAAATAAAAGTCAATGAATGCATTTATTTCAAGTGTAAAGAAATTCTATCCACTTAAATAAAAAACCAAAAGATCGGCGTATGCTTTCACACTTGTTATATGATACGTTATAATTGATTGACATAAAGATGACTTTAATCTGATTTTCATGTAGGCAGCATTTTGACATTTGTAATTCAGCTTAATGAAAAGCAGTTGTAAAGAGAGATAAACACGTATCTACCGGCTATAAGTCTGCCACACAAAGCGTTCAATATTCCTTGTTATGGCAAGGGCACGACTGCGGTAACATGTAGGTTAATCCTCAAAAATGTTTGACACTCAACTTTGAGAATAGCGATCGAGAAACCCGACTTGCCAAATTATTTTACTAGTGATAGCATCTATTCATGACACCCTGTTTGTACAAATCACGAGGTGGCACGCAATTAAAGTACCTCCTCATTTGAGGATTCGGAGGCCCTTGATTGGTTGATATCAGTTAAAACGCACCAATAAGTGGGATAACTATTACTGACATACAGTATATTTAGTATATTGCATTAATTCATAAATTAAGCTCAGAATTAAATTTACTTAGGCTATACGTTCCAAATACACATCTCGCACTGATATCCAGAGATTTTCCCATATAGGAGGTACTTGAATGTAGATAATTGAATGTAGGTACTTAAAAACTGCTAATATCCGCGGTTAATTTGCTTGGATTATTTCTAATACAACCAAAATTATGGTTTCTGAAATATGTAAAAACGCCCACAAAAACTGCACCCATATAGAGCGTGCTACATGACATTATTTATAGCATGCTTGGCAAGGGCCAAACATCGTTATCTTTACACTGTATCACATTCCCCCAAATTTTGTTGAATGAGATTTGGCATATCCTGGATACCTAGCAATTTGACAATGACTGACTGAAAATGAGCGACAGGGCCGACTATATAGATAAGGCTGTTGGACATTGATCCGTGTAACGAACTTTTAGCTAAAATTATCTACCACATGCGTTATAAAAGCTGGAAAGTGCAAATACAACAATCCCAAATCAAATGCATCAGGATTGTAATCAGTGAACATTAGCTACAGTCGATAATACCAACTACTTCGATGATTACATGATTCCCCAAAATTGCTAAAAAGAACAATAATTATGACCAAAGACAAAATGGCGTCGCATCGTTATATAGGGTTATAGAATTTCAAAACAGCCCAATCTCACCTGAAACAAACCAGTTTTTTGTCCATGTTGATTTACTATAATTTTAAATAGCAACCAAGTCCAATGTTAGGATTTCTTTGCTTGAGTTCACTTACATTCGCATTTAATATGCGTTCATCTTGTCTCTTAAAAACACTTTCATAAACAGACTGTAGCTGGTAGCTTTTATAGTTTTCTTTAATTGGTAAAAATAACAAGCTTAAGTTCATTATTCGTTTTGAAATATTCCGGGCGGAGATGGATCTTCAATACTTCACTAAGATGTGCACGCAGGCTTTAGTAAATTCGAATAAAAACGTTTTATAATAAGGTTGGCTAACTTTTTTTGACACACGACTTCTTCCAAATAACACGGTCTTATAAACATAGGCTACATTCCATAGATTTATAGCTTCCTGTAGTTCTTTACGTAGTTTTGTGCAGTTACTAATTGTTATTTGTTACTAATACAGCTATAGGCCTATTATTTATTATGCTTCATGCCAGTTAATGCATTGAGAGTACCTTGCTATCCCATATTTCTTTACGTGGTGTCGTAACAATACCTTTCTTTGTAGGGGCCTACCTGTATTCAATTTTTAGTACCAAAACACCTAATCAAATTCTATTTTTGATCCTGATTTGTGTATCGGTGGGGTTGCAAAGGTATACTATGCTGTTAATAAGCCAATACCCATTTCAACGAATCAGGGTTTGGCAAGCAGTGATATAAAGGCAATATGTTAATTTTGTGCGTAGGTACTAATGCATCAGCGCCTCTTCTGTGGTACATTATGTGGGGATTATATTTTGTCGGAGCTGTCTTAAGATGTACACGAATTTTATACTTTCAGAAATTTATTTCTAAAAAGCCTGTTATAAAACCATTATCCAGCAAGGTTATAAAATCTTAAGTTGTTATATGACAATGCAAATGCACATCCATTTTGTACCGAGTTATAGGTTTTGCATGCAGGTCGACGGATCCCAATGTGCACTGAGCATTATCCGGGACATTTTGGTGCACTTTTTATATCACTTTCTTACAGTGTGCAGAGTTCACCTTTTTATAATGGGCGTATGCTGTATGAAGAAGCTTTTATTTCAACAACGTATGCAACTGAAACAACAATTTCGAGAATTCTTGATTGAAAATCAGCTACATTTAGGTTCCGTCTGACCATATGATACTTAATATCAGATAATTCACTTCCTTGAGCATACCCCTAGTGTCTTCCTTAACTGTAATGCCATTAAAAATGATCGGTGATGTA
>JAQIXS010001810.1:0-26681 GCA_034700785.1 Rossiulus vilnensis | reverse complement strand
AATGATTTTTAATTATTAAAAAAATTGAAGAAAAAAATACATTATAATTAAAACGAATAAATAACGAAAAATGAATGATTTTTATTCTTCAGTGCTTGAAAAAATAATCGATTTTATTACCTTAACTAAAACATTTAAGCCTCTAAATTAAAAAGTTCTTTAAAAATAATGAATTTCGTTCCTCATTTACGACGTTTTTAGGTCCATTTCAGTCCTTTGTCCTTAAAAATGATGGAATTTCAGAAACCATTTCTGGAATTTTTTTTACAACTTTTAGTGTTTTTTATCGACACAGGTGGTTTATTTCCAGTATTTTTAAGGATTAATAAGGACTTTTCCCAACCAGAGCATGCCCTTAAAAGTCCCTTTAGGCCCTTAGTCCTTACCGCCACTGGGTCGATACCCCAGGTATCCCTGCAGGCTGTGCCACGCCGACATCCTCGATGCACTTCCGCTTCCGGTCGTCACTGACCGTTAGAGGGCGCCTCAATCGGGGTACAGGAGGCTCCATCTGCCGGGATCCACCCGCGGGAATCCCGAGTGGGATTCATGGCATCCTGAAAAGACTTTTTATTATTCATCTTAAATGTCGATCTAATTAAAGAAGGATGTTCAATAATAAAAATAAGCTGGTAAATCTAGCGGATGTCAGCCATCTTTTAATAAACATGGCCAAAGTGGAACATCGAGCAGTTCGAAAACCCTATTACTGTGTGTAGTATTAACATCATTATCATTAATAGTATTATTATTAACACTGCCGCGGCTTCGATCGCGCCCCCTGGTGGCCACGACCTCAAGCATCGCAAACTCAATTGGCGCCACCTGTGTCAATAATAAATAATAAAAAAAACAACGAAAAAGCGTTTTCTGAAAAACAATGGGGCGCTAGAAAGGCGACAGCAGCGCCCCCTATGGAATTGAGTTAATGTTTATTAGTAGCTGATAATTGGACGTTAATTAAATGGCATCAGTTAAAAATGGCGAACGATTTCAGCGTAACATTATTTATAGAACGAAACGAATTAAGTTGAAATTTCGCAAAAAAAAAATGGTAAGGGCAAAAAAAAGAGAAAACCTAACTCGAAACAAAACTTTGACAGAAATTTCGGAAAAATTTGACACTCTTGTCAAAGTTTTTGGAACAAATTTACAGGATATTCCAAGATTTTGGAACAATTTTCCATGGCTTTTTCAACTTTTTTGGAAGAATTTCCCTTGTTTTTTTTTTTAAAGTTTGGTTAAAAATTCATTGACTTTAACAAAAAAATTTGAAAAAAATCCCCGGCTTGTCAAAGTTTTTGAAGCAATTTTACAGGCTTTTTCAAATATTCGGAAGAATTTCCCCGGTGTTTTGAAGTTTGGGTAAAAATTCCCCGGATTTTTCAAGTATTTGGAACAATTTTCCTAGCCTAACTTTTTCAAGTTTGGGTAAAGCTTCACTGGCTTTTTCAAGTTTGGGTAAAGCTTCACTGGCTTTTCCAACTTTTTGGAAGAATTTTCCTGGCTTTTTCAATATTCGGAAGAATTTCCCTGGCTTTTCCAACTTTTAGAAGAATTTCCATGGCTTTCTCAATTTTTTTTGGAAGAACTTCCATGACTTCTTTACCTATTCGGAAGAATGTCCCTGGCTTTTTCAACTTTTTGGAAGACTTTCCATGACTTTTCCAACTCTTTGTAACAATTTCCCTAGAGTAACTTTTCCAAGTATTTGAAAGAATTTCCCTGAGAAGTCCGATTACAAATCCCCGTTTATTCGAATAAAACAAACCAATAAAGCTCGAGTTTTAAATCGCAGTTTTACAGTGTTCATGGAAGCGTTTCTAAGTGCAATAAAAGTGTAATAATAATAAATAATAAATTCTGCAGCAAAAAAAAAAAAAAAGTGCAAATGACATTAAATGGGGATATTTATTAAATAACAAAAACATCGGTTTCTTGCATCTCTAGTAATTTCTGAAACAATTGCATTTCAACTAGTGAAATTAATATGAAAACATAATATTAATATAAAGTGTTCATTAATTATGTTTTAATCGGTTCACAGACTTAAAATTTATTTAATTGATCGTGGATTTTTGTCAATAATTATATTTAATACTTGTTCGACATTATCATTAAGGCACGGTTTTCAAATAATAACAATAATAATAATAAAAATAATAAAAACAGGTGTTCAGTTGGGGCAAATTTGTTAAAAAAGAGTCCGAAGTTTAAAAAGTTTATCGATGTTTAACGATTTTTTAATTTAATTTAATTTTTTTATACACATTTACATTAAATTAGAACAACTTCTGTCAAACTTAAATTCAGACATTTACCGAACCATTAAACTAATAATGATTGATTAAACCACGTGACCGTTGCGAAGTGAAATGCTGATGCTCCTCAAACGAAAGGTTGGCTAACCTGGGGTTAACTATAACCACGAGTTTAATTGAGGGTTAACAGGTTTCTGTTGCACCATTTTTATTATCGTGGTTTTTTTAACCCGAGGTACAGTTAACACGGCAGCTAGGGATTCTGGGAAAATTGCGTGACATTACAAACCTTAGTTTAACAATCCCTGTTAGCCCGTATGTTAACCCGTGTCAAACTGCAAACCGGTTGCACCAACGAAAGTTAAGCCAAACTCGGGGTTAACCTCTAGTTAACCGAGGAAACCCACTCGCAAACCCGCTGTGGTGCAAATGCTTTTCCTCGGCTAAAACTTAGAAGTTAAACCTGGGTTTGGCTTAATTTTCGTTGGTGCAATCGGCCCTAAGCGTTGGTAAAACCTCCAACAAACAAACATAAATAGATGTACGTCTCGGACGAACGATGGTCGTCACGCCTTGGAGAAATGACGTCGGTGTTTCAATCGACCTTTTCTCATTTTTTCATTTTTTTCCATTTTCCCCGGAGTTTGCTAAAAACGATTCCGTTGTTATGTTCGCCCCGACCACGTGACCACGTGATTTGCCGTATCAGCGAAACGCGACGCCATCGTGTTCACCTGAAAAGCAGATCTGGACACAAAAACCGACCCTCGGGGGAGGCAGGTTTTAATGCTGGGCTTTTGAATGCCAGCCAATGCAGGAATTACTCTTTTAAAATAAGCCTAATTTAAATAAAAATTCCTCATGGATTTCAAAGGTGAAAAAGTATCCTCGAATCCACAGTGTGGACCTTGGCACTTTTTTTTCGCAAGACCTTTCAGGACGTTTAAGACTGCTAAGCACTTTTTCCAAGACTTAAGACCTTTAGGACTGCTTACAATGTACATGTACGTTTCTTAACACTTTTTCCAAGACTTTTTCAAGACACTTAGGAGTGCTTATGTTTCTTAGCACTTTTTCCAAGACTTTTAAGACGTTTCATAGCACTTTTTCAAGAGGACTATCATTATTATTACGTTTCTTATCACTTTTTCTTTAGTACTTTTCAAATTGTTCAGACTTCCCCCAGCGCCCTCTATGAAGCGATTCGCGCAACAATTACCCCACAGCCAGGTGACGCGACGGCCGTTCATCGTTCCGCATTAGACTTAATTTAAAAAATACTTAATTGCAAGCTGCGCCCCCTTTTTCACCGCCGCGACAACAGCTGCGACGAAAAGAAAAAGTTATGCTACGAAATGAAACGCGACCGGTTGGAATTAATCGCCGAAATGAAATCGAGGCCTTTTAAAGCAAACGCGAAACAATAAAGCTCCTCCCAACTTCGCCCTGCGGTCGCAAAACACGCACACGGGGGATATATCTAACCCTCCGCTGACTACTAACAGACGGTATTATAAACCTCAAAAAACTTTTTCGTTTCTGTCAATTGGATATTTCGGACTTAATTTCAAGCGGAGAGACTTACCAGCGTCCAGTTCGAAGCTCTGAAAGTTCTAGAACACGAAACGTTCGAAATTCTACGATTTCGAATTCCTTTCCTGGAAATTCCAAAAAAAATAAATAAGTCATCGGTAGACGTGGCCGCCCGGCTAGAGACGCGAAATAAAACGCGCGTACGAAATAATCAGAAAAAAAAACTTAAAAAAAATAAAATAAAAGAAGACGCATTATTAATTGTACGAAAAACGAATTCGATTCGGCGACGAATGGAACGAATGACGGCGCGTTCGAAAACTTGGAACACCTGGAGCGGCGCCATTTGCGGAAGGCGAAATTCAAGTTGAAAAACAGTGGATTTGATACAAAAAAGGGGGATCCTACCTGGATGCGCGATCGCCACGACGAGAGACGAGACGACACCGAAAGCGACAGAAGCCGACTGCGAAATGAACTCCGCTGGGGGATGAAAAAAAAAAAATATCCGAAATCAGCTAAAGGATTCGAGACTGATTTCACAGAGTGCGACGCGTGTGGGGCTGGAGGAGACGGTGCGGCGCCATCTAGCGGCCGACTGGGGAAACTTCCGCCCGGGGGTCGGACAGAAAGTAGCGTACCTAACTCCTATTTTTTCAAACCAATTTTTTAAAATTATTTTGAATTAAATTTATTTTGAATTATGTTTTTTTTAAACTGTTCTCCGATCACTACGATGTTCTGAGCTGGAAACAATTTTTGTTTTGAGTAGGCTAGGGGGGGATGTCTGGCCCTTAATCATCCCCAAATGATGGAGATGTTCAGGAAGTTTTTATTAAAATGTTTCAAATATTCCAAAAATTCCTAAATTCGTTTTTCCAAGAGTTTTAAAATTGGTTATCCACTAGGTTGACTACCATTTTTTTATAATTTTAAAATTTACCGTTTATTATTTAAAAACGTAATAAATTGAAACAAAACTTGCAAACTTGCATTGCAAGGAAGACCCCCTTTTGGCTGTTGTTTTATTTTTAGTTTTTTTAAAAACTTATTTAATATTTTTATAAATAAAAGAACATATATTAAAAAAAAGCTATAAAACAAAAACGAAAAGCCTGGCGGATCAACTGGCGACTATTAAGCCAAATGGTCAACATCAATAATTTCCATCAATAACTTATCATCAAAAGTGGAATAATTTTACAATGCCGCTATCTCATTAATGTGTAAAATAATAATAAATACGACGGAATAACAAATTTGAACATCGAAAAGCCGGGTTCTGCGTTTCGGAGGGGGGGGGGGGGAAGTTGAAATAAGTTTTATAGATAGTTATAATTATTATTTTAAAATAAAAGTTGGTACCTGTAGGCCTGTCGTTAAAAGTATGTCCATCACCATCTGAATGAAAATTTATCCAAGGATTTAAAAAAAACGAAGTCATTGATGCCAAATTGAAATTTCGCGAGTCCCAATATGGCCGCCGAAGTTCTCCGATCGTCCACAGAGGGCGCTGATCGATCGTTGGAAATTTGATGGAATTATCAATCGGGATTTTATGGGAAAGTTTTAATTCGCTGTCGATATCAACAGAAAATGGACCCGAGATGGAACTAATATATGTACACGTAAACTTCGTACCAAATATTATCATATATATAACAAAAATAATAAGATTTTTTTTTGAAATGTTTCAAATGACGAAATGTTGAAAGTAAAAATAATTCGTAAGTGAAATTCGTCATTTTTCAAAATTTCAATTAAAACAAAAAACGCCTCAGACAATAAAAACAAACGTAGAATTTAAACAAAATAAAATTTACGGCGTTTGTTTTGATTAAAATTATTTTATTTAAATGTCAATTAAAACAAAACGCCTAGTTATTATTGAGTATAAAAACGATAAAAAACACGTACAATTATTGTCACATTTAAATTTTTAAAAAGAAAAAAAACCCAATTATCATAAAATTACAATTTTATTTTTAAAAGAAATATTCAGATTTCCAAATATTTTCCTTTTAAAGAAAAAATGTCGAAATATTTTAAAATTTAAAGTTCTTTTAATTGAATTTTCTTTTCTGAACGAATGAAATTACACGTATTTTTAAAAATTATCCTTATCCTCAAAAGCAGAAAATTGCTGACCGCTGGACTGACTAGAAGGAGCAGAGCGATGCCCGCGTCTCGTCCGGAAATGACCGGACCCAAGTAAACACAAAAATGCACAAAAAAACACAAAAATGCACAAAAAAACCCATAAAACAGGGTGTCTGGCCAAATACTGCGGCAAATTTCCCTGACATTTCCAGGTTTTTCAAACACCCAGACAATAATACAAAAACACTGACAAAAAAATATACAAAAACCCACAAAAAACTAAAAAATCCACAAAAACACACAAAAACACATAAAACAGGGTGTCTGGCCAATTACTGCATCAAATTTCCCTGACATTTCCAGACGGCCAGACATCCCGACAAAAATACAAAAACACTAAAAAACCCACACAAAAAACTAAAAAAAGTCCACAAAAAACACAAAATAGGGTGTCTGGTCAAATATTGCAGATAATTTCCCTGACATTTCCAAATTTTTCCTAACAACCAGACTCCCTGACAAAAATACAAAAACACTAAACAAAAGAAACACAAAAAACTAAGAAATCCACAACAACAACAAAAAAAATCCACAAAAATACGGATGCAAAAAAACAAAAAAACTAAAATCACGTGTGCAGATGTTCCTCGGCTCTCGCCCTCTTCTCGTGAACGTCTCTGGCGTCCCGCACCACCTCCTCCACGAGCATGTCGAAGATGTCTTCGGTCAGCCTGTTCTTGACCGCGACCTCGTCCTCCTCGTATTCGACCCACTCGGCCTCCTCCCTCCTCAGCTCCTGGAGCAGGATCTCGTCCACGAAGTCCCGCTTCTTGCGGCCCCACTTGACCCTCGCGGGCCGATCCCTGGCCCCGGTCAGCATCTGGATGACCCTGGCCTGCGCCGCTTCGACCACCTGCGCGGCTGTCTCCGGCACCGGAACGGGCCTGGACCGCGTGGGCCACACCGGCTTCATCCATGGCGGTCTCCGGACCGGGTCTTCTCGCTCGCGCATTCCGGCCACGACCTCTCCGGCCAGCGCGGTCAAGAACCGGCCGTAAACCCTCCTGCTCCGGTCCTCGACGTTCTCCTGATCGTCCTCCGGCGAGGACTCTCCGGGCAAACATTCTTCCTGCTCCGATCCGACCGCATTCCGGCAGAAGAACTCGGCCGCTTTGGCCACGCGTTCTCTGATTTCGTCCTCCTCGTAGATGATCGACGCTTCCGGTCTTTTCGGGTCCGCCTGGACCGTGGGCGTGGCTGGGGGCGTGGTCGGGGGAGTGGCCATGGAGGCCGCGCCAGGGGGCGTGTACGGGGGCGGGGGCTTGTTGGGGATCTCCCGGATGTAGTACGAGTTCTGGAACGGGTAGATCTGGTAGTGCTGCACCGGGGTGGACATGCCGAAGTCGTCTTCGAACCACTCCTGGCCGGTCAGGAGGTCGTCGGGGTCCAGGATCTGGCCCTCGGAGGCCTGAAGGGACAAAAGCCTGGCCTCCAGGTCCAGAGGACTGAGCTCTCCGGGCTCACCGAACACGGGCGAGGACGGTCTTCGGACCGGAGACGACGGATCGCTCTTCGAGGGGGGATCTGCGCGAAATACGGAACGATTCAATTCAATTCAACTCGGTACCCTACTGCCGACAAGGATATGCCATGTGGTAGGTGGGTGTAATCCATCAACCCATGTTATTCTTTTTATTTATCGTTATTCAACTTGAAACTCCACCGCTACCGGTTTCTCGTTCTCTCATTCTTAACAGCCATCGGAATATTCTGTACTCACCCGTGATCTTGCGCAGCGATGGTCGCGGCACCGCCGGCAGAGCCACGAGGTCCTCGTTGAAGGAGAGGACCAGGAGGTCCTGCTGCCGCGTGGCCGATCCAAAAGCGGACTGCTTTTCCGCAACCTCGGCCATGATGGTGCTCACCCTCTCCGAGACCGAAGGCTTGGGCGTGGGCCCGTCTCCGGCGCATCGTTCGCTCTCGCAATTAATCCAGCCGGATTCCTCCGTTTTGCACGCGGATCCGTCTCCCGCGCATCCCGGAGTCGATCCTGTTCCGCTGCGGGCGCGCAGAGCCGCGGTCCACGCCTCGTCCAGCAGCTCCCGGAGCAGACGTTCAGTCACGCGCTGATTGCGATCCGATCCGGAATCGGGTGCAACCATCGGATCCTCTTCCGGGATTCCTTCCGCACCATCCTGGATCTGACCTGGATCCTCATTGGCCGCATTCGCCTTCGGGACCTCGATACGTTGCGTGGCATCCGACACCAATCGGCTCATGAGGTAGTCCGTGATCTCGTCCGCCAGGGCGTCCATCCTCGCGTCGTTTTTTGGCACTTCGTCGGCTTCCGGTTCGATTTGGCACATGGGCAGTTCCGCGATGTCTCCGACCGACCGGTCGTCTTGGACCCCGGAAGCATCCTCCTCCGAGACCGTTCCATCGATGGACGCGTCGCGCGGCGCCGATCGCTCGCTTCGGACTTCCTCTTCGAGACTAGTGAAAGACACGTCCTCCTCGATGGCAGGTATGTTGGACTGGTCGGTGTCCTGGTCGTCCGGCGCGTTCTCGACGGTGGTTTTCGGAGCCGGAACGGTCACTTCCTCCAGGCTCCTTTCCCGCTCGGTCGCATCCTCCTCTTTCGATGCGTCTTGCTCGCTGTCATCTGCCACGGAAACACTTCCGCT
This sequence comes from Rossiulus vilnensis, assembly GCA_034700785.1. NCBI lineage: Eukaryota > Metazoa > Arthropoda > Diplopoda > Julida > Julidae > Rossiulus > Rossiulus vilnensis. Next base: position 18,103 of record JAQIXS010001810.1, on the reverse strand, counting down.
CGCACTGGATCCACTTCCGGTCACCATAGATCCATCTCGAGTAACAGTAGATCCATTTCCGGTTACTACAGTGGCCACAGATTCACTCTCGACGACGGCAGGTCTACTTCCGGTCACCACGGGATCACTTCCGATGACAGCGGATTCATTTCCGGTAACCACAGATGCACTTCCAGTGACCAAAGATCTGCTTCCGGTGACAGCAGGCCTACTTTCGATCGCCATAACGGCTGCAGATTCACTTCCGCTGATCATCGGTCCACCTCTGCTGACCGTTGACCGCTCCCGGGAACCATCTTCCTTGGAAATGTCCAGCGCGAGGGAATCCCCGGCGCTCTTGGCCGTCTCCAGGCTCTCTTCGCCGCTTTCCGCGGATTGTCCGAGGACTTGACCGGCGTCCGCGGACCTGATCGAATCGGTCGCGGGCTCCTTGCGCTCTGCCAGAACAGTCGAGATGATCCTCCTGTCGTCCTGCTCCGGCGACCTGTCCACCGCGGTCTGCCTCTGCAGGCGCTTCGACTCGGCCACCTTGGGCTGCATGATGACCGGCTTGACCGACACCTTCGGTCCGCCCTCCTGCTCCAGCTCCTTCTGCAGGTCGAGCTTGGCCTGGTAGATGTAGCGGTCGTAAGCCTGGAAAGTCCGAAAGAGCGCGCGGTTAGCACACGATGGACCGCAGCAAGGAATCCTCCCGGAGCAAATCCGTCACACCCACCTCGATCTGCTTGAGCAGCGAAGCTTCCTGTTCCTTCAGCCTCTCCACGTTCTTTCTCTTCTGTTCCTTTTTGAGTCTTTCGGCTTCGCTCTTGCGCTGCCGAAGGTCCTTCTTCAGCGCGTGGATCCGACCCTCGATGTCGCTCGGCTCGGACGCGGTTTCTGGAACGGAAAAGAACTCGACCGGTCAGTCTCGACAACCGCCGCCGGCAGTCGTCGACAGCGGAAGGATGCCAAACCATAACGCCCTAAGCGCCCGATATCCAAAGGGGAAAAACCATAAATGTCACCGAAGCAAACGGTAAATAACGCTAAAACAATGACGCGTGCGGCACATATGACCTTACGGAAAAACTTCGACCGAGAACGAGATGTTTCGCTTAATTCTCGTTTCTGTTTTCATAATTAACCATCAATGGGTGTTCTGAACGTTTATTGGGGGTGCAATACGTGTGGCACATACGGCCTTATGGAAACATTTCGACAAAAAAAAACCCCACCGTTGCACTAAATTTGCGTTAGTTTTCATTAATTAAACGTCAACGGGTGTTTTTAACGGTCATTGGGGATTGCAACAAGCGCGGCACATACGACGTCGTCGAACAATTTCGGCATAAATTCTCAATTCCGTTTTCGTGATTAAACGTCAATGGGTTGACCGTTTATTGAAGGTGGGGGGGAGGGGGTGCAACACGCATGGCACATACGATGTCACGTTGTGCCATCCTGAAAACCATTCGGTTTTTTTCTCTTATCCCGATAGGTTTGTGCTTTGGCACTTACGACATTATGGTTGGGCACCCACCGGGTTTGCTTGAAGGTCAGGGAAAGAGTGCCTCACCTGACTGGGAAATGGTGCAGGAGTCTTCGGATCCGCTGGAGTCGCACCGCTTCCGGGCGAGGGTCCTGATGGGCGTCAGCGGAGACCTCAGCACGATGGATTTGCTCTTCGGAAGACTCTTTCCGGCTGGCGTCGCGAAGCTCGAGGCGCCGGAAGCGGCTGCATCCCCAGACCCCGTTTCCGTCTTGGGCGTGGCATCGGAGAGCTTCTCGAAGGACTCCTTGGAGTAGGACGTCGCAGAATCGCCGGATTTCGAAGCAGAGACCTCCGGACTTTCATCGAGCCTGCATCGACAAAAACCAAAAAAAAACTTAAATAAAAAAAATCCTTTAAGATTCTGCTGGATCCCGTATTTTTTCCACAAAAAATACTTAAAATAGGGTTCAGGGGGATCCCGATGTGTTTTTTACATTTTAAAAAAAATAAAGATTATGCAGTTGTTTTTCAAAAATACTTAAAATAGGGTTAAGGGGGATCCAGATGTGGTTTTTTTAACATGTTTTTAAAAAATAAAAATTATTCCGCAGTTTCACAAAAACACTGGAACGTCTCCGATACTAACTTCGTGAAAGCGGTGGAGCTGGCGTTCTCCGAGGCGACTTCGTCCACGGAGGACAGTTCTTCGATCGCGCTTGTCTCGCTGGGCTGACCGCTGGCCAGTTGGTCATCGACCGCGTCGCGCGACTCTGTGGACTTGCTCTCCTCGCCGTCTCTGATGATGGACTCCGAGATCGCCGCTTGCCTCTTGTCGCCGAGTATTTCCAGAGCCTTCTGCTCCATCTCCTGCACGTTGAGCTCCTCCTGGTCAAGCTCCCTCTGCCACCGGAGAAGCTCCTCAACGTTCTTGCGGCGCTGGAGAAGCTTCTGCTCTCGCTTGGTCAGGTATCTAAAGAAAGTCGAAGACAAAGAAAATTTTTTTTTTTTTAAAAACCGATTTCGGCCAGTGTGTGACGAATATTTCGAAATCGTCGACACAAGCAACCGTTAACGCTTAACGACCGATTATAATTTCCAAATATTGCCGATTACCTTTTGCTGACTTGGAGTTTTTTCAGTCCTTGAAGCACCCTGGTGGTCGAAGGCGAGCTCCTCAGGGCTAACATTTTGGATTTGCCATTTCCGTTGTTGTTGTTGTTGTTGTTATTGTTACTCTTGGTGGTCATCTGGGCCTCCGAATCCTCGTCCTGGGTGCTAGCGCTCAACTCCGACTTCACATCCGACGAACTGAACTTATCCGTAACGGAACTCATCGGATCCGACTGCTGCGTTCCATCGTCCGACTGAATTTGATTCGTAATTAATTAAAATTAAAATTACAAAAAAAATTTTAAAACGAAAATTGGAATAAAAACTCGCCTTGTCCTTGACTTTGGCGAGCGACATTTCCGAAATCGAGGTCGATTTTCCGTCTGCGTCGACATTTTCTGCAATTCGACATTATTATTATTTAGGACAGAATTCGTAAGGATTCAACACGGACTTGCCCTGATTTTCGAGCAAAAACGTAATTTTTCCCTGACCATTATTTTCCCCCTCCTTGACTTTCCCCGACCACCTTTTCCATCCCTGACTTTCCCTGACCATTTTTTCCCTTCCTCGACTTTCCATAACATTTTTTTGCCTTCCCACACTTTCCCCGAGCATTTTTCTCTTCCTCGACTTTCCCTGACAATTTTTTTTGCCCTTTCCTGACTTTCCCTGAATATATCTCTCTGACTTTTCATGTCCGCGTGAACCCTGTTAAACGAGAAACTCAAAAATCAATGGGATGAGAAGACTGTAGGCGGCACCTCCTCCCATCCTCCTCGCATCTTCTTCTTCTTCGTCGTGTTTTCCAGCCTTCGATCTTCCTTTTTTCTTGACTTCCGGCGATGGCATCCGGTCGTCTTCGCCCTTCACCCTGTTTTGCCTGCGAATGGAACACTTCGAGAATCATGAAGTGAAGAATTGGGAAGAAGAAGAAGAAAGGGGTGGGAGGGGAGGGAAGGGGGGGGGGGAAGTTTTTTGAGGCTCACTTCCTGTGCAATTTGTTCCAAGCGATTTCGTCGTTTGTCTGCCTGATGGAGGCCTCCTCCTGCAGCTGCACCATGGCCTTCTGGTGGTGGGTCCTCATGTCCTCCTTCTCCATGTACTGCTTCACCATGTCCAGGGTGAAGCGCTGGAACGAATTCTCGCTCGAGAAAAGTCCGGCACCGGAACCGTCGAAGTTGGTGGGCGAGGCCGGGACCTCCGAGCTGACCGATAGGGCTTCTGGAAATAAAAATATATAAAAATTATAAAAAAAAATTGGAAAAAATTTAAAAAAATCAATAAAATTTAAAAATCTAAACTCAAACAAAATCGAACAAACTCAAAAAATTTAAAAAAAAATATTTTTTAAATTTTTTAATTAAAATGCTAACATCAAAAGCCAAAGTTTGCCTGAGCTTTTTAAAACAAAAACAATTAAAATTTAAAATTAAAGTGTTAATAAAAATTAAAAAATAATTAAAATTAAAAAATAAATAAAAAATCGAAAATATTATCGAAATTACATTTTCTAAATTTTTTTCATTTATTACAACGCCATCGCGAAAAGCCAAAGCTACCGTTGTAACACGATGCGCGAAATTTTCTTTTTCACAAAACGTATAATTATAACTCAAACGATACAATGAAGAAAGGAAAATTACTTTCAGTGATTTTATGATTTTACGGCAAAAAAACAAAAAAAACAAAAGGCCAATTACGCGAGAGCCCTTACCCGAAACGCTGCTATTTCTGGACACATCCCCGCCAGGACTCGGAATCCTCTGCGCCTGGCTTCCGAGGCTCGATCTCCGGTGGCTCTCGGAGGGCAAGAGCATCCGGTACGAACGCTCCTCGGCAACGCGGTGCTCGTCGGCGGCGGAGGCGCCGCCTTCGGTCGCGATGTCCTCCGAGACCGTCTCCGGCAGCGAGTTCGGCTTCCCGTCGAAAGGCCTCTCCGATCCTGCTCCGCTTCCTCCTCGCTGCTGGCTGTTTCCGCTGCTGTAGCTGGTGGAGCTGTCCGAGGACCTGGAGGCGGCGGAAGACTCCGACCTCTGGCCGCGGGCCTTGTGCTGCCGGAGCTCGCGCTTCAGCTGCGAGAGCGCCGCGGTGACCGCAGCGGCCGTGGCCGCGGCCACGGCTTCGGTCGTCCGCAAGCTGGCCTCGCGGTGGCCGTGCTGCTCCACGATGGCCTTGCTGATCTGGGAGGACGAGCGCGGAGGTGGAATGAAACGAATCGGGTTACGTATTAAAAACGTGAGATGCCGTTTTCCCTGACCTTCCCTGACCCAGGGTGGCAAACCATTTCCGAGATTGGAAATTTACGACTTTTTTTCGACACGTAAAAAGTGCCCAGCCATAAAGTCGTAAGTGCCCGATCCCGGTTTTCAAGTGGACTCACTTCGGTCAGCTGCTTGGTGGCTTCCGCCGATATCCTCGTCACTTCCGTCTGGCTCTTCAGCAGCTGGATGGTGGAGTCGCGCGGCGACGTGCCGGGAATCTCGGCTATCGGCTCGACATCCATCCGATTACCGTTCTGGTTGTTGCGCTTGTCCTAAACGAAACGATGGAACAGGATATATCAGAGATCAGTTAAAAAACGAATAAATTAATATTAAAAAAATTAGATGACCGTTCGGTTTTATCCCAGTTTCGAACGCGGTCGAGACGGTCAACGGCATCGGACAGAACGAGTTGGACGGAGTTATATCACATAATTATAAAATTTTATTTATTTATAATGTGTAATCATAAAATTCGATTTTATTTATTTATAATGTATAATCATGAAATTTGATTTTACTGAAAACCTGAAGACCCACCCCTCCCTCTTCTAGCGCCACGCAATTTATGGACAGCCCCTTACCTGAATAACCTTGGCCAATTCCTGTTGGGCCATCGTGATCGACCTGATCCTCTCCAGCTCCTGAAGCTGGCCCAATGAGGTCTGGACGTTGTCCAGGAAGGACAATTCGGTGGTCATCCGCAGGTGCAGCGTGTCGGGGCACATCCTCAACTTCCCCGAATCCTTTTCGGAGGACAAAGCGAAGGAGTTAATGGCAAAGGTCTTCGGCCCTCAAACCCACCACCAAGAGCTAATTTCGTTTGGACTTACAGCTTGTTCTTCGGAATGTGACGTAGCCTGGGTGGGCAGCGCGAGGGAATCCCTGGTGGGGGAATCTCCGGACGCCCGATCAATCGGCTTCTGCCTGCTCCTGGAGCCCAGCATCTGGCTGATGTCGGAAATGGACTCCAGGGTGCCCTCGCTCAGCTGGTCATCGATGTCCACCGAAGAAGGGCGACCGGAGCTCGGCGCGTGTCGGCTCGAGGAACCGCGGGTCGATTCGGAACCGTCGGAATCCTTGGATTCGCCATCCGCGTGCGGACTGATCGTGCGCTGGGTCGGTTCCGAAACCTTCGACGCGACGGATGCCGGAAGCGATCGGGAATCGGCCGGTCGATCGCGTGTCGCGGGCGAAGGATTCGGAGCCACGGCCGCAATCGCTCCTCCGATCCGCATCTCGATGCTGTTCAACAGCAGAGGTTTACCTGATGGAAATATGGAGAAAAAGAACATAGAGATTTTAGTGCAGCATGATCCATAAGAACGCTTGAAAGGGAAATTAATTAAGTCAGGCATGTTTTTATTTAAAATTAATCAGTTTTTGATTTCTCAAGTAGTGTTAAGTAGTTTTAAAGTAGTTTTTACGCTTTAAAGTACGTTTTAAATTAATTTAAGATAAAATACGCCGATCGAGCGCATTCGCCATCGGAAAATATTTAAGTAAATAAAGTATTTTTTGATTTTTAAAGTAAAATATGCCGATCGGAGACATATGCCGGCGGCATACATTTAAAGCAAAATTCTCCAAATTATTTCGGAAATAACAACGGAACGGCAGACTCGAGCCGCACTTGAAAAACTGAGATCAACAAATCCAGATGGCGTGACTTATTCCAGTCACAAGGTCTTCACCTGAGGACAATGCTTGACCGGAAGCTCCGGAATCCTCGAACTCCCGCGGCGCAATTTCTCGCATCGAGGCCGGAACCTGCTTCCTCATCAGAGCGTTCGAGAAACTGTACGGATCCGGAGAGATCCGCGGCACGAGAGATCTCCAGTCCCTCTCTTCCACCTTTCCATCCGCATCGGCACGGTTCGAGCGCAGTTCCGATTTCGCGAGGACCGTGTTGATGGCTATCCTCTGCTGGACTCCGACGGCCGAGACGCTTTCGCTTGACCACCAGCCGTGGCCGGAGTGGAGCGACCCCTGGCTGAGACTGGCATCAGAATAGCTGTCGTGGATCGGAACCGGATACCCGGCACGGTTCTGAGGAGCATCTCCGGAGCTTCGGGGCTGGAATTTAGCGCTGACCTTCTCGGTTTCCTCCTCGATGAGCCTCTGGAGCATCACGGCCTGCTGCCGGATGGACATCAGCTTCGACCGCTTCTCGTTCAAGTCCTGTGCTTCTTTCGCCGCGAAATCCACGTTGCGTTCGAACGAAGGCGTAAGCGGCTGAAGCCTCGCGTTGGCCGCAGATCTTGCGCTACCGTCTCCGTGGGCCTTGGGGTCCGCATCCACGAAACGTGATCGGTGAGCCTTGGATTCACTGGAAATTTTCGAAAATTAAAAAAAAATCATAATTAAATTTAATAAATTCTATGCTTGTATGATAAACACAAAACAATTTCGATTAAAAATAACAAATTTGGAAAGAAATAAAATCCTGTAATTTGACTGAAAGTTTGAAGAAATGCAAAAATTTACAATAAAATTAAATCAATTCATTTTTTATGATTAACACAAAATAAATAACAAACTTGAAGAAATAATAAAATGTCATAAAATCATGTTTTTACGATAAATACAAAATAAATCTAAATTAAACAAATAACAAAATTGAAAAGATATTAAATCCTGTAATTTGACTGAAAATTTCAAGAAACACAAAAATTTATAATGAAATTTCATAAATTCATAAATCTCATAAAAAAATAAATCTAAATTAATATAAAAAATTGAACAAAAAAACAAGTAATACAGATAAACGTGCAAAGAGTACAACGGCAACGTGATAACATTACCTCGATTTGCTGGTTTCCGTAGACGGATTGTCGCCGCTCTCCGATGGACTTCCTCGGACCTTCGTACTTTTACCAGCAACTTTTCTGGGCACCTTCATTGCAGATATACATATAAACCACATCCATATAATTAACGCATCCATACATGTTACGGATCCATGCGTATTAATGCGTGAAAATGCAACTCACCGGCAAATTGGCCGAGTACAAGATCCGATCCCAGATGTAATCCTGATCGACTGAGCTCCGCGATCCCCAATCCGCGTGGGGAACCTCCGCGGGCTCGTCCTTCCACTCCCAGTCCTCGGTTGCCTTGGGTTCTGTCCCCTGCCGTAAGGGCGGTGCGGTCTTGGCCAGCGCCCTCTGCCTGGTCCTCAGTTCTTCCAGCTTCTTCCTCCTCTCCTCTTCGCTTCCCTTCCTGATCACCTCCTCCTCCTTCATCTTCCTCTTCCTGTACTCCCTCTGGGCCTTGATGTACTTCCTGATGGAAGCGGCGTCGTAGTGCCTCGTCTTGGGCGTGGACTCCTTCACTTCCTCTTCAGCCCGGGGTCGTCTGAACGTCGCCTTCTTCTTGGCAGCCATCTTGGTTGCAACGCCTTTCTTTCCATCGGGCTCCGGAAGCTTCGGCCTCTCTTCGGTCGGGGGTTCTCCTGGCTTGGCTGGAACTTTCTCTGGAATCCCTCCATTGCCGGAGTCCCTGGGTGCTGGGATTCCGTCGGACTCCCTCTCCGGCTCGTCGTCTCGACTGTCGACCGAGGGCAATGCGGACTCCGTCTTCGGAATGCTGGGCTTAACGAAAGGACCCAGTTCCTCCACCACGATCTCTTGGCCCCTGCGCCAGCAGTACGGATCGATTGTGGCTGAAACGACGAAAGGACTGTTACGGTGTTTTAGGTCCATGTTTTGTTTTGTGGCCCATGTTGTTTCGTTATACGGCCAAAATACGGAAACCTGGTAATTTCCAACGGAAATACGTGAATACGGGGCCTTTGAGGCACACGGAATTTCTATTTTTTCTTCTTCTAATTTTCACGGATTTTCTAATTTTTTTTGTTAATGAGATTTGGAAAGTACCCTACGTAATTTATAGGGGTTCGTACGTAAAACCATGTTTCGTTATAAGGCATTACGCTTTACAGCCAACATTTCAGGAGCCCATCTAGGCCGTAAAGCGAGGCGTGAGTGCAATGACACGCTTCGATTTCAGAAACAATTGATCATTGGCAAAAGGATGTTCTAACTTTTTTTTAATGAGATTTGGAAAGTTCTCAACGTAATTCATACGGGTTTGCACGTGAAAACGTGTTTCGTTATAAGGCCAACTTTCCAGGAGCCCTAGATGGCCGTAAAGCGAAGGATGCCCTGAGTAAAGAGTCCAAATCCTTACTTACTCGAAGTTTCGGAAGACCGTAAAGTTCAAATACCATATACCAAACATCGTTCATTTTTTTTTTGAGAAATTTTTTTTTTCAAAAATACTTTTCGCAAAAACTCTTACATCGTTGAATGTTTGCAGGAATGCATCGAGATTTTTTCCTCTTGATCGATTTTCCCGAATTCGTCTTTTTAGCGACATTCGCGACGGAATCTCCATCTGAAAAATAAAATTTAAAAAAAATTAGAATATAAAACATACAATTTTTTTTAAAATATCGTACGAAATAAAAGACGCAATTTGTGAAACGAAAATAAAATTTAGCCGAAATACGCGACCGGATCGGTGACACCGCGTTCCGGATAAAAATATATTTTTTTTGCATAAAAAAAATAAAAAATGATGTCAGGAAAATGTCAAACATTAAAATATTACGTCGAAATCCTAACTGGATCGGATTTTTTTATTAATATTTAAATTTCTGGTGAATTTATATGTTTCCTTAAAAGTGGTTGGTGGAATGAATGCTCACGATTGTTTTTTTAAAAATCAAAAACTTAGAAAATAATATATGTATAAAAATGGGACAGCCGAGCAGAGACCCTGTCGATAAAGATAAAAAATTTGCACAAATTTCATATCTCGATTTTCTCTAACTTTTGTTCTAGATGAAATTCCCACAAAAAAAAATTAAATAAAAGAATATAAAAAATATAATTGATTTCACTTGAAAATCTGTCAGTGGAGGGGGGGAAGGGTGGGAAAAGAACGAATGAATTTTTGGTGTAAGTGCCATTCACGGCTTCGCCGCAAAATTCGGGGAATGTTTTTGAGAAAATTGCCATCGTGTTTTTTTTCGGAAAAAAAAACTAAAACTGCGGTTGGCGGTTCCATTCGCTGCGATTCGCGCCACTTTTTGCACCATTTTTCCGATTAAATTTAACGCCCAATTTGCGATTTATTCGCCGATTACTGAAGTTAACAATTTGCGAAAATTCCTTCCGAAAAAAAAATATACCGCTCGTGAAATTCTTTATTTGCATAAGTTCCTCACAATTTAACGGCTTTCATCTTAGGGTTTGAAAGATTTCGAAATATATGCTAAAAAATTGAGTTGGGAATTTTGTTTATAGGCATTTATTTCAGCCTAAATAGGAATTATCAGAATTTAAAAAAAAAAAAAATGTTGATAACGATTCGAAATTCTTGGAAAAATAGGATTTATCAAAAACTATCTTATACAAATGTCTAATAAAATCTAATTAAATTGTCGAATACAAATTATAATTTTTAAAATTAATGAATAATATAAAATAATGACGTGGATTTCCTTTTCATGTTTTTCGGTTAATTTTTTATGGTTAAAAACAACAACAACCTAAATGTGAAACTTTAACAAAACGTAACCTTTTCAATTTTTGGAACATCCAAAAGACCGTTTTTTTAAAAATAAAATAAAATAAAATTAATTCAAACAAAGTATGAATCATCATGTACGTATAACTAAAAGTACAAATAAATAATTAATTTTATGATTTATTTTCGGAAAAAAACACAACCTAAACAATAACTTTACAACAAAAAAAAAACCAGAACAAACTCACCTCTTTAATTTTCACAAATTTACTTTCAAAAACTTCATCGACTCATACCTTTTTTTATCGTCATAATTAAAAAAACAAAAGAAATTTTCCCCTCAAACAGAGGACGTGACCAGAATTAATATTACGTATCAAAATTATCATAATATTATTTTTGTAAAAACAACTTCACGAGGTGGTCAACAGGTGGCGCAGTCGACCTCAATTCATGTCTGTTTTCAGTATTTTAATTGCTAATTGAATGAAACGAATAAAACGATTAAATGAAACGCAGCAACATACAAGTGTTCCGCTTCGTGCGTTTGTCCGGTGGGGCGGCCGTGGTCAAGCGTTGACCGCTGGTCAATCGAGATGGCCGAAGAGGACGCTTAACTTCTAAAACAGAATAAAACAAAATATCAACGGAGTTAATAAAGGCATTTTTAAACATAATTTTTTAGGATTTAAAAATAATAATAATGAAAATCATTGGAATATTTTAATTTACGTTTTACTTAAAGAATGATTAGAAGAATAACTGAAATTATAATCTGTTAAGGTAGTTTTTAAGACCTAGATATACAATTTTTTTAAACATATAATTTTATTAAATAATGCAGATAAAATACATTAAAATATATTTAAATTAATTTTAAAATAAGAGAAGAATGTAATGCTTTTTTTTTCTCTAAAGATGATCAACATTTTAAAAATTTTAAATATTAGAATTTAATAATAATAATAATAATGAAAATACTTGAAATATTTTAATTTATGTTTTACTTGAAGAATGATTTGAAGAATAACTAAAATTAAAACCTGGTCAGGTTTTTCTTCTGTTTTTTTTTTTTAAAGAATTTTAAGAAATAATGCAGACAAAATACATTAAAATATCTTAAAATTAATTTTAAAATAGATAATAATGCAATGCTTCGAAGTATAACAAAAATTAAAATATTTTAAGGCTTTCTCATTACTATTTTTTTTAAATCCAAATTTCTAAAGGTGACCTACTTTTTTAAAATTATCAATTTTAGGATTTTAAAAAAATAACGAGAAACCCTTAAGATATTTTAATTTTCGTTATACTTCGAATCATTTTTCAAGTATGATAACTATAATTGAAATGTATATTTTTTTAAACCCTGATTAATTAAAAATAAAAAAAACAATTTATTAAATACTGTAGATAAAATACATTAAAACATATTTAAATTAATTTCAAAATAAGAGAAGAATGCAAATTATTTTTCTTAATTCGACCACTGGTCTTCCAGACGACCATTTGAATTAAATTAAAATTAATCGGTCGATTTTTTAGTTTTTTTTTTGTTGTTGTTGAAGAAATTGATTTTCGGCTTCTGTCGAGAGGGTCGATTAACCGGTTTCGCGACTGGTTTTTTAAAATTACCGGAAAAACGAGATTGGCTTTTAAGACTTTTATTTTGCCGAAATTTCAAATAGATTTAAAAAAAAAAACGGAGAGAAAGCGGTTTTTGCCACTCATTTTTATTCAACAACAAAGAATAAATAAATAAATGAGCTAGAAATTTTGTTTCCAGGTCTATCTACTAAATTGGAATTATTAGAAATTATTAATAAAAAAAATTGCAGTAAATGTTGATATCGATTCGAAATTCTCGGAAAAATTTGCTCAAATTACGAGCTAGGAATTTTTTTCCCTCAAAACTTTCTTTATGCCTAAATAAATTTATCAAAAATTACCGAAAACATTTCTCTGTAAATGTTGATATCGATTCGAAATTCTCGAAAAAATTCGCTTAGATTTCGAGCTAGCAATTTCGTTACTAGCCATGTCTTTCAATAAAATTAAGAAAAATTTCTTTTAAATGTTGATATTGATTCAAATTTTTTTTGGACAATTTGTTGTTTTTAAAATTTCAATTTGGGAAAATTCCTGAATTCCAAATTGTTCCTAGACCTTTCTTTCTACGTAAATGGGGATTAATAAGAATTTCACGGAAAACTTCTGTAAAACGTTGATAAATGCAAATCCGAAATTCACATTATAAATTTATTAAAATTTCGAGCTGGGAATTTCGTTTTCCATGGCTTTGTTTCTGTTTATTGTTCTGGTTTTTAAATCCAGCAATTATTAATTATGAGAGACAACTCTAATCTAAACGGTAATTTCGTGACCATTTTTTTTAATAGTCGATTTAATTAACCGCTCAAGAAACCTTAATTTGTTTATTTATTTAGCCTATGGAGTTGTTGTTTTTTTAAACGTTTATTTATATGTTTCTTAAAACGGTTTACATCCATGGACTCATTTAGAAGTTAAGTGATATTTTTTTTCTCTTAATTTTCGTTTTTTTTATTATTTCTTGTTGAAAAATTTCCAAAAACAATTAAACAAACATCAGATGATGAAGTTTTTTTTAATCTGAAAAAAGCTTTTAGCCACAATATGTTTTATCTTCCTGAATTTCCCTGAATTTGAGACCACTTTGGAAAATGCCAAACGAAATTCGGTAAATAAAAAAACCCACCTTTTTAGCACCTATTTGTGAAAAAAGAAATAAATTTAAAAAAACAGGTGCAAAAGTGGATTTTTAAAAAGCGCTTCCTGAATTTAGGTGATTTAGGGGGTGAAAAACTAAGCAGGAAGGAAGACACCAACGAAAACCGGATGGAAGCGTTAAACGTGAGTCTCTTTGGGTCAAGTCAAAAGCGTTTCACGAGGGGCGGAGCCTAAGAATTCAAAAAACCATCGTATTGGATGGCGAAGTCAGTATAAACAATCATTAGATTTTCTCATTTAATTAGACATCAATGTCATATTCCTACAAAAAAAAATTATAAATAAAATTTGAAGAGCTTTAGAATTAGAAATAATCATAAATAAAAATAATTCATTTTAGAATTTTACTATAAATTTTTCCTTTAATTAGACATCTGAAGAAGAAGAATTAGAAGAAGAAAAAAAAACATTCAAAATTTTAAAATTAATAATACATAAAAATTTGAATAGTCTTCAGAATTAGAAATTTGAATATTTTTTTTAAATATCAGGATCAATTCTCATCGAATAAGACATCAATGTCAAATTTATTTTTTAAAAAATAACAATAAAATGTTAGGAACTTTAATATTTTGATTTAGTTTATATTTTATTCAATTAGTTTGAATTTTTTTTTAAATTTTAATATACTTCAGAATTAGAAATCTTTGCAGTTAAAAATACTTAATTTTAGCGAATGAACAATTCGAAAATTTAGAAATAAAAATTTCTAAATCAATAAACAGTAGTAAATCATAATTTAAGGAAATGCAGAATTTTAGATAATTATAATTACGTATAATTAGATATCAGCATTTAAATTTCTGTAAAAAAGCAACGATGGTAAAATTAAATTTCGAAAAACTTCAAAATTATAAATAATTATTAAATTTTAAACATTATAACATACATAAAATAAAACATTATACAATTTCAACATTAATTTTCATTGAATTAAGACATCGATTTCGCATTTCTCATAATAAATTTCGTAATAAATCTCACAAACATTTCACGTAATAAATAGTAAAAAAATTGAGAAATTTTAATTTAAATTAAAAATATTAAATTTCGATTACAGCATAACCCCCACGGATTTAAAACCCCCACGCATTTTAGCATTTGTTTTTTTTATTTCATCCTAATTATTATAATTATAATTATAATTATTTTCTCTAATCCGTTTCGGCTGAGGATAATCTCGTAGCCCATCGTTTCGATTTCAGGGCATGACCCTTAACAGAAGACGTGATTGGAATTTCATAAACAGCACAGAATATTTTATTTTAATTTTTTTTTTTTTTGATGCTTGTTTTTATCAGGGGAGAAAAAACAAAACGGCTTTATCGATCCACGAATAATTAAAATAATTAAAATTAAACATTAATTTCTGTTGGAAACATCGCATTTTAATAATCGATCATTAAGAGTTCATTAAAGGCCAGATTTATTCGACCCAGAAAATCTCTATTAAAAATAAGACTAAACAGTAAGTACGTGTCAGCACACTGTCTGTACTTTAGTATCGAGTTTATGTTCCTCTGGTGGGAGGAAAGGGGCGTGGTTATTGAGATTATGAAAATTCATTCTCAATTAGCCACGTTAAGAGTAATTAAAGTCAGAGACGATAAATCAATCAGAACGTAATTTCCTCAGCCAGTAAATTTCGTTAAATCCCCACTAAATGGGATTTCGTGAAATCACACTTGGAGATTGATTTACTATTATTACCTTTTAAAACTTTAGTTTTTCATAAGCATATAACCCGTAACAATGATTATTGTTTTATTATTATTATTTTATTTTATTATTTTTTTGCTCTACCCCAAAATGTGTGTCAGTGTTTCGCTCTGCTTTTTTTAAGGTCACTTCGTTACGACATTTTCAAAAAAAAAAAAAAACTAAAATATTTCGGTATCTAAAAACGCAACTGGTGTTCGTAATGTAAGTAGTGCATCATCATCGTCGTGATCGTGGTCGTTGTTTTTGTAAGAAGATGAAACAACAACAACAAATAACAATCGAGTGAGAAACCGATGACGAAAAAAGAGTTGCATCCATTCACGAAAATTAATAATAAAAAAATAATAAAAACAAAACAAAAAGAAAACAATGAAACTAAAGACACAATCGTCAGGTTTTCATGGCTGGAAATCTTCGAAATCGATTTGAAAAAAAAAACATCACGAAGAGAACAGACGAAAATGATTTGAAAAAAAAAATTGAAAATTAACCAAAATCTTCAATTTGTGAACTTGGTTTTAAAATATAAAACAAAACTATATATTTTTTCAAAAAAATTTTGAAAAAAATATTTGCAATATTTGGAATTTTCAAATCCTGAAAATGTTCGTGTGACAAAAAACTGAAGAAAAAACACATAAAATTTACCAAAATCTTTAATTTTGGAAATTTGTTTAAAATAAAAACAGATTAGAATTTTTTTTTAAAATATTAACCAATGGCGTGTTTAACAAATGCATTATTATTTGTAATTTTTCAAATCCTGAAAATTTCTTCGTGTGATAAAAAACTGATGAAAAAATTTACACAAAAAAATCTCTAACTTGGGAACTTTTTGATTTAAAAAAAAAACATTATATTTTCGGAGAAATTTTTACCAGTGGCGTGTTTAAGTAAAACGATAAAAAGGGAAACAATTTTTAACCAAATACATTATTATTTATGGTTTTCAATTTCTCAAATTTTAGAGAACGATGCAACTTATAACAATTGAAAATTTACCGAAAACTTCAATTTGGGAATTTGTTTTATTATTTTGTTAAAAAACATTTTCTTTAAAAAAAACTTCCCAAATTTAGGTAAGAATTTCATATTTTAAAAACATTACTCTTACTTTCGTCGAAAAGAGATTTAAAACTCAAACTAACCTTCCAACTTCCGGCCGGGCGAGGGACGTTCGATGGGCACCCACATCATTTCCGGCGGCGCCATCTTGACCGGAAGCGTCGACGACGTCAGCGAGGGGGCGCTGCGTGCGCGGGAAAACACCGGAAGTGGGGTGGGTGGCGGCGAAGGGGCAGCGAACGTTCCGCCAGGGGGCCTGACGAGCTGCACGTCCACCCTGGTCAAGCGGCCGTTGGTCAGTCCGACTGACCGCTGGTCAACGTCGTTGAGCGCTCGAATGGGCACCAAGAAAAGGTCACTTTCATCCGGTTGGCCTTTTTTGAACTGGTCGAAGGCCGCGGTGTTCAGGAACTGACCACCGGAAGTGGCCGAAGTTTCCTCCTTTTCGGGCGCGTAGCTCCAGCGCACTTCCTTCTTGGTTCTGGGGTGCAAAGATGGCGGATCATTGGCTTCCGGTTTGATTCGTCCATTGATTTCCTTGCCTTCTGAAAAATAAATAAATAAATAAAAAATTTAGACACACAAATGTATAACATTTGAAAATTTCCCACATTTTTGTTCTATTATACAGGAAATCTTTAAATTTAATTCTTCCAGAGTCATAAAGAAATAAATTTAGGATTTTTGCTTCAAATATTTAATATGATCGCTAATTTATGTTCCCTAGTGTAGAATTATAATATACAATTTTGGAAAAAAAAATGAATTTGAGAATCACTTGACATTTGAATAAAATCAAATTTGAAAAATGAACAAAATTTTACAAATAAATACAATTTAAATAAAAAATGAATAAAATTTTAAAAATAAATACAATTTAAATAAAAAATAAATTTGAAAAATAAATAAAATTTCAATAAAAATAAATTTGGACATGAAAAACTTTGCAAAACAAATTACACATTTTGCCTTACACATTTGAGCTTTTTTCAACAGTTTTTGTACCAAATCTTAATTTTTTTTATGTATTTAATTGCATTTGAAATTATTCGATTTTATTTTATGTTTCTTAATTAATTTTAATAGCTGTAATAATTCAATCCATTTAATTTTTAAATAATTCAATTTAATATTTAAATTATAAACAAATTCTACAGAGGGGAAACAATAAATTTAACGATTACAACACGTACAAGTGGCCACTTAACCAAACGTCACAAAACCACTTGTTAATAAAAGCTACTAACAGGTGATAAAATGCATCCATAAAATTACCAAACGTAAAAAAAATACCTTTATCATAGATTTTTTTCGACCATATGA
Organism: Rossiulus vilnensis; assembly: GCA_034700785.1. Classification (NCBI taxonomy): domain Eukaryota; kingdom Metazoa; phylum Arthropoda; class Diplopoda; order Julida; family Julidae; genus Rossiulus; species Rossiulus vilnensis. The sequence goes on along the minus strand of JAQIXS010001810.1, from coordinate 844 downwards.
TAATTTGATAATTTAATTACTTAATGGCAATTTTATTTTTTCCGAATTCGGAGGTCAAGGGGAGAATGAATTTCTTTACGGTTTATGACGTCAAAAGTGACTAATGCTCAAGCATTACTATTATTTACTATTTATTTATTTTTTTAAAAAATAACAGTTTAAAACAATGTCCTTGGCCATTGTGCTTGACCACCGTCGAGGTCAAGCTCGAAAACTCATTTTCTTCAAGTGACTAAGAGCGCACTAATCGCTTCCTGTTTTGTCTTTTAACTGTTCAAAAAAACAGCAAAATATAAAAAAATCACTTCGTTTTTTTATAATTTTATAAAAAAAAAATACACAAAACGATTGTTTGTGAAACACAGATTTTTCCTGGTTGAAAAGCGAAAATTTAATTGCCACGTTTAAGGTCACGGCAATTGCATTTTATCACTCCCCCCCCCCTTTAACATTTTTAAAAAATAAATTATTTTCTGAAAATTGGAAATAGAAAAAACTAAAGGACGAAGGCTAATTATTAGTGTGGGAAAACGTGATAATGACACTGAGGTGCATCATTATGACATACGAAAACGGAAAAAATTACACTACTGATCACGTGACTCATTACCGAAAATTGGAGGTCGTGCGGATCACGGTTTCTCCCTCTGGTAATTTTAGTATAAGCCGCAGTTTATTTCGTGGTCCGTTAATTCCGTTTTAAAATTAAAAAAGTAAATATACCGATATCGGTAAAAAATGCAGTGATGCCACTACCCAGACTGATATCACTAGTCAACAAAATCCACTATAATACTGATATCACTAAACATACTGATATAAATAGTCCCAAAACCCCCTATAA
>JAQIXS010001809.1:0-26701 GCA_034700785.1 Rossiulus vilnensis | reverse complement strand
CAAATAAAGTGGATTACCACATGGCATATCACTTGTTGCTAGTAGGGTACTGAGTTGAATTGAATTGAAGGCGAATTTTAAACAGCAATAATGTGTTTTCAAAACGAGATATTCCGATTTTAAATTAGGCATCAACATGTTGAACAAAATACATTTTGTAATATTTAAAAAGAAATGTATTTTGTTTAACATGTAGATGAATTGCTTTTCACTCGATAAATTAATCAGGAATCAAATGTTAAATTAGGCATCTACAAACTGAACAAAATACATATTTAAATTAATTTAAATGAAATGCTTTTCACTTTAAATATTGAGATATTAATCAAGGAATATCAGTAAAATAAGGCGAAATTAGGCATCTACATGCTGAACAAAATAAATTTTATAACACCGTTAGGTGAACCCAGTCCAACCTGTTAGTTGAACTTTACAAAAACGCAAGAAGTCTTTGTTTGCTTCAAAAGCGCTTTATGATGGGGGGGGGGGCAAATATGAGTCGTCTGTTCCGTTTGATCGAGCCGCACTTTATAGTCTGTTGGAGACAATTTGGTTTGATGAGGACGAAGGGGGCAAAGTGGTTATCTTGGCAGCAAGTCGTACTTAATTTCCTCGCACTTTCGATGTTAACTTGATTAAGAAGGCGAATCCATTCGCCCGTCTCCCATTACGAGGGCTGCATAATTTTCGTACAGCAACACAATCTGTATGTCACATCCATTAATGCCTCTTAAGAGGACCTCGTTCATAGATACGTTTGCGTGTAATTGCATTTGGCCCGATATTTCCTTAATCATGGCACTGTTGGTGTCATCAAAATATTCCCAATTGAGCCTCGGTGTTCCCTCATTTGAAACGAAAATCCAAATTCGAGATAAAGCCTCCCATAACAATGGCAATAAGAAGGGGAATGGCTTAATTCCCAGGTGGCAATTCACCTTTTCATGATCGATGTTCCTGTCATGCTAAATCCATATGGATACAGGCTCTTTGAAGGGTGGATGATCAAGGTGGATGAACAGGACGTCAAATCCGTCCATCTTTAGTATAGTTTTAGACGTCCTTCGTTGGTCAATGAATGTCCTGGCAAATTATGGGGGTTTAATGGACACCTTGGGTCGGAACCAGTTTCTTAGCTTCTTACATCCTTGCCAGCAAATAAGGTTTAAGGAGGGCTTAACCAACATGCTTTCACTAATGTGCTAAAGTTTATTTTACGAACGAACAAGGCAATGGACAGAGCTTAAGGGTGATCATTACATCTGTTTTATAGACTACCTTCGAGAAAAGACCACCACCGGATGTGATGTTTGGACTTCCGTTTGTTGTATTTTCGACGGCGAACTAATGAAACATGGCGAAATATTAATTGGAAAAAAAAACTGCTCAATTTCAAACTTTGTGTGAAAGAAAGGTTTCCATCAAAAGGTATTGATTTTTACACAGCTAATTATTTTAAATATAATATAAAATAAAACATAACTTAAATAAAAAATTATACTTATATATTATTTGAAATAATTAGCAGTGTAAAAGCTGTACTTTAGAAGGAAACCTTTTTTTTTACATAGCGGTTGAAATTGAGCAGTTTTTTCCAATAAATATTTTGCCAAGTTTTATTTGTTGACCCCTCGAAAATATTACAAACGGAAGTTTAATTCTGTATATTCTGTAAACACACATTTAGTGTATTTGAAAAATAAATACTCAAATAAATTCATGTTTATAGACTGAATACTGTACTTATAATTATGTCATGAACAGAATTTCTGCACTAATTTCTAAATTTTATACACGTACTTAATTTGATCTATGTCAAATTCCTTTCGCACACGTTATTATTTTAAATAAATTATTGTAAGTGTTGTAGCATAAATTGTAAATTAAGTCAATTTCGAAAATATACTCAAGCGTATGCAGGTTTTTATACTGAATACTTTTCGCTATGTTATGAGCACAATTTATTAGATCACAGATGGTTGATTTGTTACTTATTTTGGACAGATAACAACTAAATTGGCATCTTAATCAAACGTTAATTTATTTCGAAAAAATGCCTCTCTTAAAAGCGTATGTCGTAGTCATTGATAATATTGGTAGATAGTTGGTAAACAATTAAAATGGTTGAGAACTAGGTCATGAAATTCTTGTCTTGAAAGTGCACAGGCCCATATTGTGTGAAATTCAACGATAACATTGCTAATTAAGTAGAGAAATTTAAAATATTTCAGAATTACCAGTAAAATGTCTGTGAGAACGTCGATAAATTATTGTCTTAAAAGTGCACATATTGCGTGATACTTAAAGATAATATTGCCAGATAGTTTGTCAAGTTATGATGAAAAACTATCTCAATAAAATATGCTCATTATTCATAACACGTAGTCAAGAGCTTTAAAATAGGAGAAAATGTATTCACTTCATAATTTCACCAAATATCATCAAGAGTAATTGGTAGTTACATTTCTTCAACTTATTACGGTGCTGTAATATGCGTTATAGCATATTATGATCTCAATATAGTGGCAAAATTAAATAAAAATTGCTTCTCTATGCCAACAACATAATTTCCTTGAGCTTATATAACACAAATAGCCCAACGCATCTTATCTAGGGTTTTGTTTTCTCATTTTCTTGATAGAGACATTAATCGTCACACAGGTCGTAACATTTTATACGCCTTGGCCATATGCTTAATTTTAAACACTTGTTTATGTATACGGAGCAAATCTTGCAAAGTTTTCAGTTGGCTGATAGTATGATATGAACGCTTTTACAGCCCTTTGCCCAAATGTTCAAATTGCATAGATAGCAAGCCAAGTCCTTGAATGCAACGTTTATAACTTTTAATTAAAAATAGAAGTAGCTGCTATGCCCGAGTCAAACAATTCACCTCAAGGGGGTCTTATGGTAAACATTTTTGAAAACCAGAATGAGGATCATTCAGTATTCACTTCAACTTTGGGGTTAAATTAAGCTATATTCATACATCATTTTCTGAGCTTGACTTTCGCTAAATTTTAATTTTATTACTTATTTGATTTTCTGAAGCAGTTCCTGAAGTGAATTTTCTACTTGTCAGAAAAGTATTTTGCTTTTCTGAAATCTTTTTTTATTTTCAAGTAGCTGTAAGAGTATGGATAGGAAACTAAAGGTTGATTTCTGGTCTAATAATTACAATTTTTCATTTTGGGTCTGGAATTAGGGCTCCTCGAGTGACATGGTTAAGTTACATGCATCGTTTAAGACAAATTAAGTAATTATGAGGTACATGTGTGTAACTATATCAGATCCCCAGAGAAGAATGAGCAATTTGCATTATTATTGAAAAAATCAATACTGAAACTCTTATTTGTTTACATCTTAGATAAAGTAGTTCCTGTTGACAAAAATTGCATCAAATCACCAATGGCCTAAATCTCAAAAAAGTGTTACCTGTCAAGATTGATTTTTCGATTATGTACATGTAGCCTGCATTATTTTAATTTTTCACGTTTTGCCTGGATCAGGCCTTCTCAGGTTAAGATACAAGCATATTTTAGGGCAAATTAAGTCATTACGAGTTACAGTATGTAACTCTATAAGATCCCCAGGATCTTATAATTTAACGTTAAGAGAAATTAAAATTGTTTGTCAAAAAATCAATATTGAGTCTTTTAGTTGTTTACTTGTTGGATAAAGTAGTTTCTGTTGACATAAATGCATCAAATTACAAATGGCCTTAATCTCAAAACAGTGTGTACATTTTTCAAGACATGATTTTTTGACAGTTTATCCATCTATGCAGATTAATTTATCGACTAATTATTTACATTTTGTTTACGTTTTACCTAGATCCAGGCAGGTTAAGATACTTAAATATTTTAAGACAAATTAAGTAATTATAAAGTTCGTAAATACATGTATATTACTAGAGGAGGCTTAGATCTAGGCAAAAAATGAATGTAGTGATCAATTAAAATTATTAGTAAAAAAATTAACCTTTAGTCTCTTATTTATTTACTTCTTGAATAAACTAGATTTTGCTGGCAGCAAATGAACAAAATCACAAAAAAGTAAAATAAATCTTAGTCCAAGTAATAAATTATTACATTCACTACCCAACATAATTTCTAGCCCTACATGTACATTACATAACCATTACTCCAACCCACTAAACCACCTGTCTGTGAATTTTATGCGTCTGAAATTCTTGAAATAACTTACTGTAAGTCTTTTTCAAGACTCCTTTCAAAGTTTCGCACATAAAAAATACCTTTCGTGTTAAATATATATGTAAATGAAGGCGAGTTTTACCTGTCACGGTAGCTTAGCATAATTTAACAATGCTTGACCAGCTGGCAAAAGTAATCCAAACAGCATGAAAAAAAAGTAAAGTTTGCAATGCAGAAAAAAGTTAATTCCGAATAGAGGTGACATATGATGCATGGCTGCCTTTTTTCATCTATTTTCAGGCAAAATGCATTAGTTCCCGATGGAGTAAAGTCAATATGCACTGCACGACCAATGATAAATGGTTTAAGGAAGGGTCTAAGGTAACTGCACTGGATATATTCAATTCATGTGCAACGGAATTCAGACTCAACATGAGGGACAAAGTTCATTAATCGTTCCTTACGAGCAAATCCAAACGCCCCTAAGCTACATGCAATCATGGTTATTTTCAAAACTTTAAATTATTTAACGTATGCAGCATTCCGTGAATATGTAATCGTCTAAACTTAAGACGATACGAAACGAAACTAAAAAGAGAAACCTGAAGGAGAGAGACACTTTGGAAATATAAAAATTCAAACTGAAATTTTAAACTAAAGTTACAGCGAGAATATAGTGAAAAGCAATGTCGATTTTAAATAGTCTTATGTATTTGTAGGAAGTTAAGGGAAAAAATGTAATACATGTAAATGGGAAAAGCAAGACTTAATAATTAATCCTATTTAATAAGCTTAAATTAAAAAATATTTTCTTACAGCAACAAGAATACTGTGATAAACAATTATTTAATTTAGAAAACGTTTAGTTGTAAAATGTGGCTAACATTTCATTTTAACTTGGTTTTAAGAGATATTTTGAAATATTTTCTCTGTTATACTCTGTAGTTCACAGGCAATGGATTGTGGATTGTTGACAAAGAAACTGTAGTATTGTTTATTTAAAAGAAAATACAACGTTTATTGGTCAATGGTCAATGATCCACAATCCACTGTTTGTGAACTACATGTATAACGAAGAAAAAAATTCATAACATCTTTTTAACCCATGTTGGGATGAATGTTTGCCACATTTTACATTAAGGCGTTTTTTTAAGTTAAATTGTTGTTTTTGACAGCATTCTTACTATTGTAAAAAATAAGTTTTAATTATAACTTATTAAATGTTACCAATATTAAAGTTTTCATTTTCCCATTCATGACAAACATTCACACACAGTGGATGGTGAATTGTTGATTGTTGACCAAGAGACTTTGTAATTCAAAAAATTAAAAAAAAACTACAAAGTTTCTTTGTCAACAATCCACAATCTACAGTTTGTGAACTATAACAAAGAAACAATTTGAAAATTTCTCTAAGCCCATGTTGGGATGGAGTTTTTGCCCTATCAAAATGATATTTGGGCAATTTCTTGCCACGAAGACTTTATAGAGGCCTGTTTTTTATATCATCGATCATTAAACCAGTATTTCCACCTTGTGTACCAATTCCGTAAATCCATGTCGGATGCACATCAGCACAGCGTGTATCACCATTTCAGGTGGTTTTTATTTACTTCAGTCGGATCCTAACTACGGCATTTTGTTTACATTTGAAATCCGGAAATTTGGAAGACAGAAAAAATCATCTTATTTCGGATTCGGATACCACAAGCGTAACAAAGTTTACCTTTTCCGTTACACTGCCTCCGGATCCGATATATGGACACACCATGAGGATAATTGCATATATACATGTATACATGTACAAAGTATTTGAACAGAAAGCAATATCCGTTCCTTAAAGTACAGTCTAAATACTGTATGGGCAATGTTTAATTAGAGAGTATTTTTTGATATTAAATCCCTTGAATAAAAGCTACTTATGGAAGTCAGGCGGTGTTATTTTGATTAAAGACAATGGTTATTTATCAACGTATCAAAAGCAATAGATTACAACGAACAAAACATAATGCAGTTGAATAACTTTTTAGCTGTTGTTTTCGGTTTCTAATTGAAAAAAGTGTGGATGTGTAGTATTTTTTTATATTTTAGTTTTTGAAATAAAAAACAGGCATTTTGTATTGGTAGTCTTATTTGATTTAAAGGCACTGAAAGGCACATTGTTTTCACTAAGAAAAATGTCTTTGAAGTTGACGTAGAAACCGAAAACTTTTTAAGCTATAAATAGAGTAAATGCACTTCTTTGCCTGAAGAGACATTAAGAAACTGGTAAAACGAAATATCGTATACAAAAAAACATGTTTACTTTTTACGAAGAATTGACTGGGTTTTCTCAATACGTTTTTATAAGGGAATTTATACGAATATAAGATAGGCAAAAATACTCTTCACTCAGAATAAGATTACACTCAAGATACCTCCAAAAATATGGCATTTATAGTATTATGATAAAAATAGAGGAAAGAAGCAACTGTTTATCCACGATGTTGTACATTTAGACTTTTTTAAGGCAAATATAATATTCAGACAAATTCGTTATCAAACAGATGTAATGTAGATATATATACTATACCAAATAAGCTAAATTCACCGATCTCATAAAAAACATTTTCAATATTAAATGTGATTAATTTAAGACATTTTAGACATTTGTTTTTCACATTTTTATAAGTGATCATGAAATGAAAATGCAACGTCAATATGCATTTAACTCGATGAAATAAAGTAAAAATAATTTAGACGCATATTTTCTAAACTACGTTCAAATATATCAGTTTTACTTTTTGCCAAAAATTAAATTCTTTTCAATGATTTCTTTAATAACAAGATATAACAAACAAAAAACATCCGTCTATCAGACTGACGTTGGCATGGTAATTTCACTTTATTATCATTTATAAAAATATGAAAAATAAATGTCAGACACATTCAGAATAATGTTTAAAATTATTTTGAAATTACTTAAATGTGTTTTACAGTATTTTAAAAGTATTTAAATGTGGAAGGTATACGTCAAAATATTTTTTTACTTAATTGCATCGAGTTAAATGCATCTTGGCATGGTATTTTCACTTTATTATCATTAATAAAAATGTGAAAAATAACTGTCAGACATTAAATGCGTTGAATATGAGACATTTGAAACATTCATCATTCACATTTAAACCAAATGATCGTAAAATGAAAATACCACGTCAGAGTGCCATCTCGATGCAATTATTAAAATGTATTTCAATAAATAGAAATTCGTATGATTATTATTCGTTGTAACTGACAATTCTCCAGGTTTATAGGCTGCATGGGTAAGATAGGAGCATGTCAAATTTTTCCAACATAAAATACAGGTGCTTACGTAATGATAGCACCTCTGAACCTATGAGTCTTAGGGAAAGGCAAAGAGCATAAATTGACAATAATACCCCTGACAAAAATGAGTTGATATCGAAAAGCTCCAATTGGTAAATATAAACGGCATCTAGATTCCTCAGGGTTGTCCCTGAAGGCTCGTACTATTTTACTGTTTGAGCAACAGGCGTTAATGTACTTGTAGCTCTGACAGATGAATCCGATCAATAAATCCAACGAGTAAGGGTGACAAAGCCATTGGACCCTGAAGCAAAACCAGAGAACTGTGGGCAAAGAGAGACGGAAAATTTGCCCTTTCTGTGAAATAACGGATGACCGAAAGATCTCACCGAAAGATCTCCAATCTCACTGTCAGAAATGCCAGGGATGAAGAGTCTGATGTCAGTCTCTCTTCATGTTTTGCATAATCTGCAAATATAGTTGTACTCCAACAGGACTCCAGAAGCAGGCTTATCGAGCATGTCTTTAGCTTCTGACAGCAGAAGGCCATCACATCAAAAAAAAGAGTGAAATCACATAGTGAAATGACTGCAATGACAGAAGCATTCCAAGACGACGATATTGTTTTTACTGTTTATAAAATAAGTTGTACAGTGATATATATACTCATTTAATGCAACTGTTGTCAAGATTTTTAAAATGATACTCTATAGTTGATATCTGATAATAATTCTTATCCAGCACAAACAAACTCGTTATTGTATAACTTAACAGGCGTAACAATAACATACGTTGTTATACATTGTTATGTTATACATTGCATAAGATAGCAATGTATTAATAGGTAGAAAAAACTAATAAATGCTGTATACAGGTTAGGTCCCATGTCCATCACATGTTGTAATTAGAGGATATTAATGAAAGAAATTGCAAGTAATATGCAAGTTAAAAATACCATAATAGCTTAATTTTAAAATTAACAATTTGACATTAAAAAAAACAATATTTTCAATGTTGTTATACATTGTTATGTTATGCATTGCATAACCCCCCCCCCCACCCCTAACCCTAACACCCAAACAATGCAATTTGATTTTTTCCCGAAATGCTCACGCTTGAGTGCATTATCCCTTAAATATTTTAATGGTCATGGTAAAAAGATTGTGTTCCGTACGTGGGATTTGTCGAAATAAAAGATGCATCAATGTGTCTTATATCGTGGACATCTCAATCAAAGTTGTTTTGCAGTGTAAAGCATAAGGTAAACAAAGTAACCACGCATTTTTCAATATTTACTTTGCTATGTTATCGCCAAAATCAAATGCCATGCACCTTATTCGAGCTCGAAGGAATTGAAGGACAGTTAATATCCTTTATGGCACTTCAATGCATCTTTTGCTTTATCCATCAGCTGCTGAAAATCAGCATGAAATTGTGTCCAGCCACAGATTTCATCGATTTGAAATTGTAAAGGAGTCAGGGACTCAATAGCACATATCGGCCTGGAATCGATGATTCAGTTGAAATTGCAATCCAGGATAAAAAAACCACTCCATGGATTCAATGTAGACCAAGAGCAGTAAATCATTTTCAAAAGAGAGCAGATTTTCCATTGTAAACATTTTGTGAAATACACTTGGGTGGCAGAAAATGGAATTGGATTGCTCCAAAGGGCATTTTCAAACGTGACCCTGTCCATGGTGAAAACGTACACGTTAATGCTAAGTCATTTTCAAAACTTAAACACGTAAAACGTTTCGTAATACATCATTGCTCAACGTATTTAATACCACTGACAATATGTTGAAGGTTAAAGAAGTAGAAAAGTTGGTAGGATTTACGAAATATTTATCTTCAATCGTTTTCATCAAACATGTTAGTGTAATTATGGAATAAATACCAATCCTAGATTAATAAAATAATTTTTTAAAATATTTATTAATCTAGGATTATATAAGCGGCTATATAGGCTATATAAGCGGTTAATTACTATAATAATAAGCAATATTATTATTTCTATCAATGTTCCATCTCCACACTTCCTTAGTAACAGTTTTAAAACCAAGAAATAATTCTTGAGAAGTAATAACCTGGAAATTTTTCCTAAAAACATTAACAACTTAGGATTTAAAATTAATAATTCTTACAATATATATTGAATTTGGAACTGCTATTGTTTTCGATGGAATTGGGCCCAAAAATCGCACGTTATATTTATTTGAAAATACATGTATTAATCTAAAAGTACTTAACCGTAACATGGAAACATTTATTTTTTCTTAAAAACCATTGATTGTAACAAACGATATATTAAATTTAGAATTGCGATCACAAGTTTACTTTATATCGAAAAAATCAATCTTAAAACCACTTTACTCAAGGAAGAGGACTAGTACCACTTATCTTAAAAAACCCTTGACTATAACGTACAATAAAGAAAATAACAAAAACGTATGTTAAAAAATAACATCCCGAAACGCTATATTAAATTTATACTTGCTATTGATTTTGGATGAAATTTGGATTTAAAAAAATCAAGATTGACCACTGTTTGGAAAAATCTTTAAGGTTAACTACTTTCCTGTAACCTGGGAGCTTTTATTATTATTCTTAGATCAATTGATTGCTGCACATAATTAAACCTTATTAATACCGAAATGATATATTAAATTCAGAACAGAATTAAGTTTGGATTAAATCTGGCTAATAAATTACGGATGATCTCGCTTTAATTAATTGAAATAAAAATCTTTACGATTAAATCTTTAAAATAGCCAACTTCACTGTGGCAGAAGTACATTCGCCTCTTTTCTTAAAACCATGGATTATAAAGCATAGTAAAAATGAAAACAAATATAATATTACGAAAGAATCATAAAGCGATATGTCTAACTTAAAATTGGATGGAATCCCACTTTAATTATTTAAAAAAATTAAAGATAATATCTTAAAAATAGTCTACTTTACTCTAACATGATTACATTTGCCTCTTTTCTTAAAACCATGGATTGTAACGAATGATAAAAAAATAATAAATATAATATAACGTTAAAAATAATTGATCCCTATTTCATTATTTTATAAAACATCTTAAGGATTTATTTTCAATTACTTGAGTGCAGCAGCACAATATATTTTTTTTACTTTTTTGCCAAAGACCATGGGCTGTAACCTGCACTTAAAAGAGTTCAAGTCAGAAACCCTCAGTTGAATGGAAACGAAAAGGCGTTGTATCGCATGGACACAATTGATTCGGATTCATTATTGAATTTCTTTTTCTTTCAAAGCACTTTCTGCTGAAAAAAAAATAAAAAGTTGGATGAAAACAACTAAGTTTCACGTAGATCTATACCAGCCATTTATCGTCTTCTTTGTGCTTGGTGTATAGGATATCCTATAGCGTCCATAAAAATCCATGGCCTATAACTGCATGAGATATAGATGTAATGGCAAAGGCTCGAAATTGCCAATATTTTGTGGCCAGTTATTTATATATGATGGGCTCCGAAGTGATGGAGTTTCTTCCAAAGTGGTCTTTATGGCAAATCTGCCTTTTAGCTTTTTCAGCCCTCGAACTGACGTGATTCGTTTTCAAACTTTTTTCCCCCTCTTTTACAGTATTTCGGAGAGATCCATTATAAAAGAAAATACATGGAAAAGTGGATTACTAGAAAGACAGAAATGACCGAACGTTATTGTGCCATGTTTAAATTTAAATAGAAAACCTATAAAACTATCTAATAAAGACTGCCAAATGTGATCAGTGAAGTTTTACGAGCCGAGTTAAAATATATATATACATATGTGTAAAACATAAATATATATATATCGGCTCGTAACTCCCAATTCCCAAACAATAAAACTATTACAAAGATGCATATGGTACCAAAAAAAAATGTGATATACCGTATAACTGCAGCCATAATATTAAATAGGATTTTCTATAATTCGTGAGAAATATTATTTAAAAAAATTTGGGGCATTTTTTTTGTTTAATGTCACTTTCTATTACATGTATTACAAAAAAACGCATCGTCTTTGATAAACCATTTTTGAAGAACGATTAAACAAGGGTGATGATTAAAGTTTTAATAAAAATCGTTTAAGATCATATTTTAATTATTTAAATAGCAGTAATAGTGTCCAATGTAATTACCAGCCTACACTGTAAAAGGTTAACTAGAATTTTAAGGAAAAAAAATTACAAGCAGTTGTTTTTATATTTGCTTATGGGAAAAACTTAAACTAAGCCACATGATAGCAAATAAAAGTATTAGTGAAAAGTAGATAATTTTGTGAATTTTAAATTTGTTTTTTTCTAAATCATAAATTATAGCAGTTTGTGAATAAAGCCCAATTATAATATTTTAATATCATTTCAACTGCCTATGATTTCTTTGATTTCACAAAATTATTAATTTTGGGGTTAAATTGGGAGTTAAATGCATGTTTTAGTAATACGCAGATAAATTTAGACTTTTTATCTTAAAAGTACGGAGAAACTTCCACATTTAAAATGCCAATATCACTTGGAAATGTTTTTATTTCCTGTGATCCACATCATTATTCAATTAAATTCAAAAAACGTTTGCCCACCCATGAAGTGGCACTTTAATAAGCACTAAATATAATCAAGCTTATTTTATTCTTACATCACAAATTTCAATTCGTTTTAAAAGTCCAGCAAACATTCCGCTTTATACAAGTACTGCCATTCAGAATAGCCTTTTATAGGTACAATGTACACTAAGCTATTATAACGATCCCCAAGACTCCAAAAACAAGTAAAAAAAACAAATAGAAAAAAAACGGCTAAAATCTCCAGAGCCCACTGAATCGACAAGTGGACCTGTGGAGCATTTTTGTACAAACTTGGTGTTTTTTTTTTTTCACATTTCGCTCTTGAAAAGGTGTCAAGAGGATATGGGGTTGACTTCAGCCCTCTCTTTTATTTCAACAATTTGCACGTACAGATTTGCTTCTCGCCTGCCTTGTTTTTCCCCATTTCACCTCGCTCATGTCACAGTGGTCACTACTGGTCAGCAATGCCAAATAGGCACGAAATTGCAAGCATCGATCGATACCAGAAGGCCAACGAATTTACACGCAATTTCAGAAGTTTTGTAAGAAAACTGTATTTACCCAGTCTAGCCAGAACACATTTTCTTGTCGAAAAACTGCAATGAAGTAAATTATAAAAAAACTATCTGAAAAATAGGATTTATAATAAAAATATAATTTAGGATGAAGGATTAAAAGTCACGTACAGCTAAATAAATATCCTTGATAGACTGTTTAACAAAACCAAAATAAATATCTAATCTCGGATTTAAATATATCAATATAAAATTGTATAAAATGCAAACCAAAAGTATTTAATAATCAAAACTTTGAGAGATTATTTTCTACAGATTGATGCAAGACGTTTTCCCAAAATATGTTGAGATATACACTTATTTCAGAATATAAAATGTAATATATACAAAAATATTTTAAAAATACACCTAGTAATACTTATTTGCCTGAAATATTGTGAATTGATGAACTTAGTATATTATGTAGTATATCTAAAATTATATTGCATACAAAATATTTTAATGTTAATGTTAATATTTGAAACATTCAAACATATATGTTAAACTAATGTAACAGATATCTTTTATGGCTATTGTATAGTTTTTTCATAGTTTAAAATATATGTCAGAATATTTATTTAACAGTTTTCATGCAATCTGATTTCAGATAATATTACACATTATGGTAAAATATTCGCAATTTATGGTATTTTTCGTACATTAATGAGTATCATATATTATATATTATTTTTTATTTTCTATTTTTAAATATATCCCAACAGCTACACAATACTTTTACACACATCAGACATGAATTAATCAATTATTTTAGAGTATCGTAGAGCCAATACCTAATTGCATTACGTCAATATTTCCAACAATTTTGCGGACCACGCCATTATTAATATTGGACAATTGTAATATTAAATGGGGTTGTTTGATGTTTCCTAAACATCACCAAAAAAATTTCCAAAAAATCAAAAATAGGTAACAGGATGTTTAATCGACTTAAATTATGGAAAATTAATTAAAAGAGATGAATGAAACGGGGTTCTAACAAACTAAACCATTCAAATATGATTGAAATTAAATTCACTTTTTACACAAATCAGAGGTTAGTGCAAGTCGACATAGCTGTAGAAATAAGCTCAACTCATTATCTTCAGGGCTGAAGCTCATTTAGAAATACAATTGGTTCGTTACGAGCCATAGCATCGACAATAACAGTAAATTGTAGAAAAGATTGCGAAATAATTCGCAGTTTAATTATTTAATTGTGTCAAAAATGCCCTCTTCAATTCGAGCAACCGTTGTTTATAAATTAGTTGCAGTTAATAAATTTCAGGGTTTATTGCTGCTGCTAGAGCACTTATCTGTACAAGTCTTAACAAATATTTTCATGCAAATAACCACGAAGCAATTTGAATGCATCAAAGCATGAAACTGCTTTTGACATAAACTTTAGGCTTTGAGTCAAAATCAACCTCGCTTTTACATGTAGATATTGTTAACAGCCACTCAGATCCAGTACAACTTAATAGATGGTATTTAAAATTATTTTTCTAAAGAAAAAACCTCGTAAATTCTCGTAATTAACTTTGCGATTTACCAGAAACACAATTTAATGTATTGTTTTATAAATAACCTAAGGTCGTACTAGAAATAAACGAATTAAAATTTAATAAACTTAAAAATAAAATAGTTGTGAAACATTGGAAAAATAGTTAATCAAAGTGTTTAGCTCACAAGTAAACAAGTTCACATATTTTAATTAAAATCTGTGAACGTAATTAAAATGAACAAAATAAAAGTTAAAAGTAATCACATTGTATACACTTGCAGGCAGACTATTTATAACGTGTCATATTTCACTCCAAAATATGGATTTAAATAAGATTTCACTTTTAAATTAACTCAGGGTAGCTTCATGTTTAACAAACCAAATGTCAATTGGATATTTTTTACTCGTATAAATATGTTACATCGTTTGTATTTTCAACGCTAAATTGTCAATTAAAATAAGAGGAAAATAGGAAATTCTGAAAGTTTAACACAGTAAAATAACCTGTCAAATACGATTAGAGTGACATATCTTATCATATCACAAAATATATCCATGCCTATGGACAGATATGCAATAATTATAATAATGCTGACAAACAGCATTAAGCATAATTGCTGTTCATATGAAAAACATTAAAAAAAAAACAATTTCTTTGCACAGCTCCATGTGAACTCGATGGACTTTATTGTTACAACAATGTATATTGGATCATTAATCTTCTTGTTTAGTAAGACTAGGAGAAAAAAAGCGACAGCCAAATTGCATTGATAAGCCATTCTTCATAGGAATGTTATAAAATTGCATCAAATAATGCACAGAAAACCATTTACTAGTCGTTCCGGTATTCATTTTAATCTGACATGAATGCTTGTACGCTTCTCATATTGAACAATCGTATCATCCACAAAGACAACCACAAATATGAAAAATGGTTATCTCATGTACACTGTAATTTAACAGAGAGTATCCTTTATCCTATTGCAATATATACATAAATAACGTAGAGGAAAGCAGAAGTAGTGTGTATCAATGCTTAGTTTAACTAATACACAGGCGTCTAATAAATAACAATTTGCGAAAAGAATTTTCAATTTAGGCCACAAATCCTTGTAAGAAACAGTATAAGAGCTCCATACTGATGAAATTACCTGGCTTTATAAATCACAAAGACATGCGAATGAGATGGGTGAATCAATGCTTCAAACGAAGATGCTGCCTGCAATTTTGATAAGGATTTATTATTTACTATGTAATTCAAAACTGAAAATAGTCAGCTGGCAAACTCGATCCAATGTTATTTATGTCTGGCTGGTTTCATTATTTCATCTCCAATATGAGAATGCATATGTCACTGCCATATTTCTTTATATAAATAAAAGGATGACAAACAAAGGATTTGCCATTTGAAACTTTTATAAACGTTGAATTATGTCTGTAATTTAAATACAAATTATAAAAACGTGGTTATCTTTGATCTTTAGCCAACATTACACCTGATAAACTAAATGCTATTTTGTTACAGTTATTAATTTTATATTGAGAAAAATGGCACAAGTATATAGCTTTAATTCGATCGAAATAAATATATTATTTAAAATATTTAAAAGAAAATTTAAAAACACTTTAATATAGTTTAAAAATACAGCATGAACTCGGTTATATCTGATCTTTAGTCAAAATTATACTTAATGAAGTTAATTTTATTTTGCTAAAATTTTTAATTTTTTGTTGAGAAAAATGGTAAAAATATATAGCTTGAATTCGATCATAAAAATACATTATATGAAATAAATCATTTAAATGAAAATTTAAAAACACTTTAATGTACATGTAGTTTAATAAATACAACAAAACACGTTTATCTCTGATTTTTAGTCGAAATTATATTTAATCAAGTTATTTCTATTTTGTTATAATTATAAATTTTCTAGAGAGCAAAATGACAAAAATATATGGCCTGAAATCTAGCAATATAGCATAAAAATAAGCTTTAATACTAAACTTTAGTTAGATATACTTATTATGCGGGTATAGTTTTATGCCAAATTTCAAATTTTAGCATGATTTTGATACACATATTTACCATTACATGTATTTACCATGATAATATTTTTGGAAATTTTTGGTATATAAAAGACCAAAGAAGGGTTTTAGAGCTCAGAAATATAGTTCAAAAATTAAGTGTTTTGTTTGTTTCTTTCTAGGTTTTCGGGTGCTTCCGATATTGTCTTAGTTTCTGAAAATCTAAGAAAAAGTTTTAAAACTCAAAAATATACTACAACTGCCAAATAAAACGCAAATTAAAATCAAGAAGTTTAACTGCAACAATGAAGAAAGATAACGCTTCAGAAAAGCAGGTATGGATTCAATTTAAATTAATTTTAAATTGTAAAATTTCTTATTATAAAGTTGTAACATGTGAAGATGTTTGTACTGTTGCAACCGTCAGTGTTTTTAGCTCAAAATATTTGTATTTTCCTCACACTACCATATTTTCGATAAATGAGAAGCTCTGGCCAAGTTGTCCTAACAATGTGAGTTTTCTTCGTGCAATTTGCGAAAAACGTGACAGAAATAAAAAGTTTCAATTAAGAGAAATTGCACCTTATATTATTATCTGGCAGTACGTTCACACGAGCAGTTTTATTTAGTAAAGTTTGTTAGGCTTTTTTATCTATACCTTTTTTTTATAAAAACATTTCTCCTTATATTGACTTTTCCGTAGGCTTAAGGTATTAAATATTTATCTGCTGTCTCAAACGCTAAAACGTGACATGAAGTAAGTTTAAGGTTTATTCATAAACTATAAAAAGTCACCCAGCTTCCGCATGAAATAACATTGACTTTTTTGAAAACAAAAAATGACTTTGAAAAAAAGTATACCAAATTTTACCTTACAGATACTGCATAAGAAAATTACTGTAGGCTTTATGGATTAAAAACAGTGTTTTACATTATGACTAATTACTGATCAAAGTTTGACTAAAATTCAGTACATCGTAAAGAATGTGGGACTTTAATTATAATCATAAATAGGTTCCGTAAATGTCGATACCAAATAATTTTATGGCTTATATTTGTTAAAAATGCCTCGTTTCATTGAAATTTAGTTGTTGTAATAAATACAGTTTATAAATCGAGTTTTATTAAAACAAGATTTTTACTTTGTATCCTTTTAATAAATGTGCATTTTTAAAACAGCATTTTAAATTATACCTACTTATTGATTAAAGTTAACAAAAATGTAGTACATCGTCAAGATTAGATGACTTTAATTTTCTAAACCCCAGAAGTCCGTTGTTCCATAATGAGGCTCTATGCATTTTGATGCTTAAAATGCATTGTTTTATTAAAACTTAATTGTTGTAATGAATAGAGTTTCATTTAAACAAAAGTTTTGCTTTGTATACATTTAACGATTGTGAAATTTTACAATAAATATTTACGAATCGTGCCACTAAAATGTCCAAATTTACCTAAAATTTAACACGGAAAATTTAGATCAACCTAATGTATTTATTAAAAAAATGTTTCTTAAAATTAAACGTTTCAATTCAACGCTGCTAAAAGTGTAAAATACTGATGTCAACGTGTACATAACCCTCAATTTAGTATTATTTTGTTTTCGATGTTTTACACGAATATATTATTGTCTGTATGTCATCCTATTTCTTGAAGGGTATTTTTTTTCTAACAAATTCACTGACACTAAATTTCACGTTCGTACCGCATATATAATTATTTATATATGCGCTAGAAACACATCAATTCTCATATTAGGTTTCAATAAATAGACGTCCAGTAAAATCCATGTTACGCACAAGGAACAGGCCTAGATATTTTATATGTCATGTTAAATTTGACAGATATAAGACAGTGAATTCAAGCCAGAAGCCTATCATCTAAACAAGATAATCTAATCCGCCAGCGTGAAACGTATTTTCATTTTTCAGTAAATATAATGCATAGCTACAGGCACGTTATATGAAGTAGCTATGGGCATCATATAAAATAAGGTAAAATCATTGAAAAAAAGCATATAGCAATGCTCCTTAGGTCCAAAACACAAGGTTGCAATGCTGAGCACGAACAAATTTCCTGTTGAGATTTTCACCAACTTCGGATTTTTTTTATGCAAAAGCAAAGTAAGGGATAAACAATCTTTGTTACTTCAAAATTCATACTAAAATGAAAACAGCGGTGAAGCGAAGCCTGCAAAGCCCAAAATAACATAAAAGCATTAATATCCAGCTAGGTCATGCGAGGTTTATTTAGCAGGTTTCATGTGTATTGCGAAAAATTTGAATAAAAGAAGGCATCATGCATGACTTAATTAAAACAAGCTTTACAGCTTCCTCATTACGTATTCATATCTCTCGATTTTCAGACGTTTAAGAAAACAAGCTTTGTGGCATGGTAGGTTTTTTTTTATAATTAAAGCGAGTGTTTCATTGAGTGTTTTCCGCCAATAAATTAAATTTATCTGAATGGAGCCTAGAGGCATACGATAATTGAATCGGAAAATACGTGTATTTCCTACTCCTGTCTTCACAAGTGCCTCTCAAAGCAGGTCCAAACACGTTGGAAAATGTTGTGATATGCAATGAATGTTTAAAATGGGAAATTTAAGCAATTATGTAATTATCCGTAGGTTGTCTCGTAATGCTGGTACATGTATGTGTTTATAAATTTGTACATATTTCTCAAAAATTCATCGTAATACGTTAAATTCATAATTGTTTTTTTAAAATTTAATTCAACATTGGGTGTAAGTTTCATTAATTGGGGATTACTAAGATAATGTACATTACTTGCAGGAAGCTACAAAATGATACGTTGAATAGTGTTACGAATCATTAAATAGTGAAACCCTTAATTCATACAAAGTGAGGTGCAGATAATAGGGGTTTCACCTATTATCACCTAAGGTAACACTCATATGCGAAATATTACCTACACTTATTATGTTTATGCATTAACAGACTTCTGAAATTACAACGATAAAAGTAGGCCTATATGAAAACCATCTGTTTTGAAATTAGTACATGTAATGTAGGTGCATAGCTATCTGATCTGCAGAGTTCAGATAAGGACAACGTTATGTTTTAAAACAGAAGTTCATCGTGTAATCGTAAAGAAGAAAGCAATTAAAACTAAAATAGACAAGGAAAATAAACAGCACTTATTGCACCACTTCTTGAAGAACTTTGGACATGAATTTGATTGGAGAGTTAATTTTAAACAGCTTTGAAAGGGTATAACGAGCTCCGTTTTTATAAAACGTTATAAGTTTACGTTTACGTTTAAACGTTAATTGTGCAAAATTTACAAAATCAAAATAGTGAGATGATAAAAAATGATGCTCAACCTTCACCATTACCATATTCCATTACCTATACTTATTCTCTAATAATTATGAAAATATTTTTAATAAAGTGCATTGACAATCTTTCACTTATACTTGTGGTAACATACTAATTACTGCGTGTAAATCAACTGAACAAAATAGCTTTACAGTAAAATTGACAAAATGAAAACTACAGATAAATTCAACGCTGAAAAATTAACGTTTTGACTGATGGTGTTGATATAGTGTTAAACATGAAAAACATGAAAGACAAAGGGTGGAAGGAGGATAATTTATTTGATCACTCCAAAGCTGGATAACATTTGACATTATAAAAATCAACAGCATTGATCAATGACAGATGATTGGGACGGCTAGGTCTTTCCATAATTAAGGTCAAAAAAGGTATACAATTTCAGTTGGGCAGCAATATATCAGACTTACAAACATAAGTACGAGCTGGTCTATTGATTGGGGGACAGTTCCTACATGCACTGTTTGTCCTTATTGTTTATTTAAATGTGAGCCTTAGGCAGCATTTCAGATTAGTGACCCTTATACAGCATGTTTACATTATTGCATGGTTTTACAACAACATGACATTTCCATACGTAAAATCCACCTTCGCTGATCCCACGAATTTAAGTGGAAATTCAGACATGTACATATAAAGTGCACTTTGGCGAAATATACTGAATGTTTGACGTAGGCTCAACTCTGAGTCCATGCACTTCCCTGACAAGTCCTTCCTTCAAACGACAATATGTCAACTATAAAATACGTTGATCTCTCACAATGATTGATGTTAATTCGGCTTTAGCCAGCTAGAAGCTAGACCTAACATGTTCATGGACTGATGGGAAATCAATCTGACAATGCATACTATGATAAATTATAATCATTGGACTTATTTCTCCAAATCCACAATGCATTGTACAAATTTTATGTTTGAATTCCAAATGACTAAACAGAAACTAACAACAACGAACGGTGGTCTCAATTAATATTAATGAATAACGTATATTGAAAGAGTTAATATAGGATACATAAAATAGCACGGTTTCCAACTAAGTTAAATGTTCAACTCCAATGAGTTTTCAAGGTTCTCGAAAACAAATCTTTGTCTTGAACGAAAATTCTTATCAAATATAACTTACAAAATGTACATTTTACAAATTAAAATTTAGAAAAAATCAAACAAAACATGCTTTCAACAAACTTAAGTTTACAAAAAGGAAAACATTTATCTTAAAATTTACCTAAAATTCTCTGACTTCATCAAAAATGTTTACGGAATAAAATTGACATAGCTACAGTTTACAAATTAAAATTTAGAAAAGTAAACAGAATTCGCTCTTTTACAAATTTTAATTTACAAAAAGCAACAATATTTACCAATTAATTTTATTTTTAATTATTATTTCAACATAATGCATTAATGTGACCTAGAAACGCCCTCTTTTGACCAATATCATACACGTTTAGTCATTTTATGTTTTTTTTTTCAATTTAAGGTTCAATTCAAATTAATGCTATAAAATGATAGCAATTAACATGAAAGTTTTTAAGGTTTTCCAGGTCAGTGGGAAACCAGAATATATGTAAAATAATAAAAATGAGATGAAAAAATGACATTGATTGATGAATTACACCCTCTATTACATCCTTGAAAACTGTACGGTTATGATTTAAATTGAATTGAATTACATGTAAGTTATTATTAGGTCGCTTAATTAATCCAGTTGACTTAAGAATCACTATACTGCAGGATTTATAAGTAAATTTATAACCTAAATTTAGTTAAAGTGGTTTTTTTACCAGGAACAAAACGATTTTTAAAAGCATTCACAAATCCAATTGCCTTTGGAAGCAAAAGATATTCTTAAAAAACTTATCGTAAATTCATTTAAATTTCTAGGGTATGAAAAGCAAGAATAAATTTGCAAAAAAAACCTGTTAGTGATACCGGATGTTATAAAAGAAATAAAACAATAATATATAAAAAAACACTAACGTACACTACGATAAATCCAAAAGATAAAAAGCATGGTTGATTCCCAGAAGCATTGCCTAAAATTGCATTAGGAAAATGGGTTCAGCTGTAATAACATCGGAAAAAAAATAAAAAACAAAAGAAAAACGAGAAATTACAAAACTGCACGTACGAAGCTGGCGTCAATTTAGCTCAATTAACTAAATGCATTATTTCGCTTATGTTTCAGATGGGTGATAAAATGGATCTGGAAGAACTCTATAAAAGATACTGCACTCATCTGAAATATTCACTATTGCTCTCCTTATTGTGTATAACGGTCCTCTACGGAGTCACATTTCTGGGAATAATACTTAGTTACGGCTACGTAAGTGAATTTTGAAGAAAAAAAACATGTTTGCATTTTTGATATATGGTACAGAATTACAACTGCCTTTAGCTCTTGAGTGTACATCCTGTTTTGAGCTCATCAGATATTTTATGGAAAAAGATTACATCCGTACTTCTGCATAGCAAATGTTTCATCCGAATAAAAAATGATGTCATTGCTTGGGTTTTACGTTTGTAAACGTAGGACGAAGTCAAACTTTTAAAACGACTTTTGAGGCAAAACCCCGTGCAAATTGAATGATTTTAGTATGATGTTACAAACATCAAGATACGAATACCGAATCCTGCATATCTTATTCAACATGGGAATATCACCATCATT
This sequence comes from Rossiulus vilnensis, assembly GCA_034700785.1. Classification (NCBI taxonomy): domain Eukaryota; kingdom Metazoa; phylum Arthropoda; class Diplopoda; order Julida; family Julidae; genus Rossiulus; species Rossiulus vilnensis. The sequence continues at coordinate 4,550 of JAQIXS010001809.1, read as the reverse complement.
ATGGCAATTTTAAAGACAATTTGAGGATTAATTTGAAATATTACCCATACAGGGCAAAATTTTACGAGAAAATATACTTTCTTCACATTCTTGTTTATAAAAAATATTTTTCTAAACAAGGTTTTATGCAAACCTCAATCTTTCGGAATATGATATAAAACAAAAGACAAGCCACAACCACTTGCTTTCCTTTCATTAATGCTGTGTTCGTGTATAACTTTTTTTCTACAGACTTTCGACCACGATTTGCCCCTGTTGGTGTCCTTGGTGACCATCCTGAGCACCCTGTCCGCCCTGTTTGTGTTTCTCTATTGTCTGGAGGTGGTGTTTATCAAGTTTTCTACGTCGATATCGTGTTTCGTGTGGATTGCCCTGTTGAGCATCGTTTATTTGCTGACATTTTTGAAGCCCACTTTTTCCCCCATGGATAATGCACCACACATTTTTTTCGTCGTTTTTACTACCCACACTATGATGTCGTTTGGTGAAATACCGGCTATCGTTCTCGGTGTCCTTACAGCTCTTTCGCAATTGCTGACTTCGGCCTTTTTGGCCAACGCCAACCAAGACAAATTAACATATCAAGTAAGCAAAGTACATGTACTTACTCCATTCACCTTTAAGACATCTTAACAAGTGAATTTTATCATCATTTCCAATCAAGTCCCTCAAGGCTTTATCCCATAAAAACATCGGTATTCCTGGTATTTACCAGATTTCCAACCCGCATGATGTTGGGATATACGTTATTTCAAAATATCCCATTAGATGTGACAAAATATTCCAAAAATTTATCCATTGATGTACCAGTAATATCAAGAATTTGAACTTTTAGTATACTATGTAATATATCTGAAATTATGTAACAAAATATATTTTAAAACTATTATATAGTTTTATATTAGTTCCACTCAGGTCGATGAATAAAACTTATACTACTTAAAACATAAAAAATTATAGAATGCTAGAACACGGGGTGACCACACTTTCACAATTTTTTATTTTTCTGGTATTTCCCAGGTTTTTTAACCCCTATGAGTATTGGGATATATTTCATATATATAGCATAATATGTGACAAAATATTCTAAAACATATAACCATTAATATGCCAATTTTTTTTAGTGTAGTACGTAAAATATCTGAAATTATACTACGCAATATAGTTTTTAGAATAAAAACATATATATATATACATATAAGTACATATTTTTTTTTAAAAAATTGCATGCAATATAATCTCAGATATTTACTAAAAGTCCAGATTCATGAAATTTCTGGTATATTTGTAGTATATAATAAAAGTAATTATTGGAAAATGACTTCAAATCCAGTATATAAGCTATTTAACGAAATCTTTACAAATTAATAAGTAAACATAAAATACAAGTAATCCATCCATATCAATCCAGAGCTTTTTTGTGGAATAAAAAACATATTTTTCAATCTCTTTCTTCACCATGGTCGTTTAACACCCAAAAGTAATAATCCAGCCAACCTATTAAAGTTTTCTTGAAAAGTACTAAAATTCTCTGAAATATCTCTGATTTCCCCCTAGATTTTCATTTCCTAAAATCTTATTGTTTCCATGCGTGGGGTCACCTTGGAACATAACGTTTTACGAACTAGATAAACATGAAAGAAAATTTGAACATAATACCAGCTACGATACCATAAGGTATAATCCTTAGAAATCCTTGGAGATAAGGAATGATTACATAAATTCAGAGCTTATTTGGAATAAAAAACAAGACTTGCTATCTGGTTTTTTAACAAATTCGTGCTCGTTTAACACCAAAATAAAATTAAAGCTAACTTATCCTTAATACACACAATCCCTAAAATCCTTAGAAAACAAATTTTAAATAATGATTTGAATTTTTTTGGGGGGATTATCAAATCTGTCATGCGCTAGTACTTGTAATGTAGATGTGCAAGTGATTATGGTGTTGTTGTTTTTTTTTTTTTAATTTTTATCCTGATAATTGGATTGATTTCAGATGGTCGCTTTGACCGTCTTCCTCACATGTGCCAATTTGGTGGGTTTTTATCACCGTCGTATGACGGAAGCTGCCCACAAAAGACGTTTTGTAGGAACTCGTAGTTGTATAGAATCGAGGATTCAATTGGAGTATGAAAAAGAGCAACAGGTAAGCCTAAACTATTAGCCTAAATAGCCTGTTTGATTCATGTTAAATTTACGCAAAATTTAAAAAAAACTGATCAATTTATACTGTTTATAATGATGTACCAGTACGCACATTAAAACCGTTTAATTTATGTTGAACTTATGCTAATTAAAACACCTGTTAAATCTATACTGTTTAAATTATGTTGAATTAAAAACTGCTAAATTTATGCCGTTTATACTGTACCAGTACGGAAATGTACTGTTTAATTTATGTTAAATTAAAAAACTGTTAAAGTTATACTGTTTAATTTAATTTAAGTTTGAATTAAGCTTTAAGCTTAATTAATGAAAAAAACTTAAATTCATACTGTACCAGTTCGCAAATTTATATTGCTTAATTTACGTTAAATTTAAGCTTAATTAATGAAAAAACTGTTAAATTCATACTGTACCAGTTGTACTGTTTATACTAAACCAGTATGCAAATTTATACCGTTTAATTCAACTTAAATTTATGATAATTTTAAAAAAATGTTAAATTTATACTGTATCAGTATGCAAATTGATACTGTAGTTTTTATTCTGCTTAATTTATGTTTTAAATTCGTGTTAAATTAAAAAAACTGATAAATTCATATTGGTTTTAGTGTATGTAATTCAATACAAGTGTTTTGCATTTGTGCACATTTTTATATTTTTTTATAAATATTTTATTTAGGAACAACTGTTGCTGAGTGTTATCCCAGCATACATTGCGGCGGAAGTGAAGCGCAGCATAATGCTGAAAATGGCTGATGCGTGTCATGAAACTAAACACGCAAAACAGCAATTTCACGAACTCTATGTACAAAGGCATAACAACGTTAGGTAAGGATAAATTAACAGTCTTTTTTTAATTATTTGAAAATGCATCCAGAGCCTGTTTTTATAACGAACCAAGTCGTACACTTAGATGGAGATAGTTAAAATATGATATTTAACAAAATATCAAACCCACATGTATCAGCTTTCAAATATTTAACTAAGTTATACTTATATCGCAATATGCTGTGTAAGTATAAGTTAAGAGTTTCAAAAAATAAGTCTCAGTAGAAGTTTTCCAAGATCTTTGAAAAATATCTTTCTGAATATAATAATGTTTAACGAAATTTAATTGTTTCTTTTAATCCTACTGTAACATGTTAAACCTTTTTAGAGTAAATAATTATCCCACAAAATAATCTCAAATAAAAGTCATTTTCAACGAAATTTTACAAATCTAATTATTTCTTTTAATCCTACTGCACCAGGTTAAACACTATCCGTATTGTGAAAGCATGACTTTTTAGAGTAAACAAGGTTTCCACAAAATAAGAAATTTTCCAAGATTTCTGAAAAATATCGTTCACAATATAACATTAAACAAAACACCTAGCCAACACAGCTTTAAACATTCAACTACATTTCTCTTATTCCTAATACAACATTTTATACATTAACTGTAAAATTATGATTTTTATGTTTAAATTTCTTTTGACAAAAAAAAAACATCCAAGATTTGTGACAACAATTTTAGCTCCCTTCCAAACTGACCATTCATGTCCTACTGGCCACACTTAACAACATTTCTGCTGGTGGATTAGAGTGGACTCTAATTCGGAACCGAAGCACAGATAAAAGTATAATGAAAGATTCAATCAGTGCCACGTATTGTACGCTACTGATGGCCAACTTCAATAATCATAGCAGGATGAAGGATTGACCCCAAAATCAATAAAATACGAGCACGCCTAACTAGAAAAAAAGGCAAAAGGACCAACTCGATTCTTTCGGACAACGTATTTGAGCCTGCTATTTTCCAAAATACACCCCTGGGTTATTACCGAAGAGATGAAAAGCAATCGTAAAAAGAAGTACAGAAGAAAAGAAAAAAAGCTAATGAAAAAAAAAGCTGAAGAACAAACCTTCAATTTATCGGTAATCTGGAGAGATACCTCGATGAAAACACGAACGAATTGTTGGAGAAGTAGATTCACCCCAAGAAAGAAAAAGAAAAACCCAAATTCATTGTGCTTCTTAGGTACGGACATGGCGACCAGAAAGTCCATGTAACGCCATTGCAATCTATAATGACAGAAACGAAGCATTGTTGTCAATGCTCGTCACAACAATGGACAGACCAAGCAAGTGGTCAAGACATCGGTTGCATCCACACTGGGGGACATTGGTCAAACGAAGCGGATTGCTAGATCACACTAGACGAAAACAAATCGCTGAAAACAGAGCTAACCATATCAAATACGGTTAGATAAGTTATACATGGCCAAAACTGACTATGTACGAGCTGTATATGGGGCTGTATAGGTCGATGTCTTGCACATACACTGTAATCATAGTTAAAACTTTAGATAAGGATATATATATATATATATATGAAACAA
>JAQIXS010001808.1:0-26710 GCA_034700785.1 Rossiulus vilnensis | reverse complement strand
TCCCATACCAAACATAATATTTGGACACAAAGATTACGCATTTCTAAACAGTTAAAGCCACTCAATTTTTTGTTCAAGAAAAATATATATTTTTCTTTTTTTCTTTTAATCTAAAATAACGTCTCATTGCCAAATTGCATAACGTCGACATTTAATAAAAATGAAGTCATTGGAGGGCGTGGAGAGACATTTTGGATCTGACGTATTAATCACTTTAGTGACTCAAGTTAAGTAAAGGTCACGCCAGCTCCTAAGTAAAAAAACCAAATGATGATACATGTAATTGTATTTAACGTAAATGATATCAAATGGCATGCATACTCATTCATTCATTCATAAGCAATTGATATCTTATGACCTCAATGATGTTTAATAATATCAATTGATTTTCATTGGTTAATTATAAAATTTCCATTTTGGAAAATATTCAAAGTTCATATCATTCACATGATGGAATGATATCAAATTACATGCATACTCATTCAATTGACGAACATGATTTCACAAGAAATTGATATCATATGACCTTAATGCTGTTTAGCAATATTAATTGATTTGCATTGGCTAATTATAGAATTTACCATTTTGGCAAATATTTAAAGTTTGTCTCCTACTTTGATGGAATGACATGGTGGAGTGTTTTGCTATGGTTGGATAGGAAGATTAAAATGAATTGTTATCAATTAGCTAAGTTGGTAACATTTGGTTTATTTCTAGCAATTAAAGAACACATTCAGAAAGAATATAAACTGTTGGCCCAAAAACAATTTCCAAATAACAGCAGTGTTAATAGTGTTAACTCAAGTTTTGCAAAATATCTTTAGATATACAAGTTTGATTAAAACTGTGCAATGTAGTCAAAAATATTAATGCTGCCTTATTTTTTGTAAATATTATGAAAAAAAGTGAACATCAAATGAAGAAAATACCCAAATTTGATCTTTAGTTTTTGTAACTAAAAGTCAAATTTGTACCCATAAAAATAATCCAGATGAACGATAGGCTAAGCTAGACTCTATGCTGATATCCCCACGTACATTTTATCTTTTTAATGAATTTCATCAATTCATATTAATTAACATATTGCCAACGGCGTTTCTATAATATTTCTAGGTAAATTAAGCATAGAAACGCAGGGTAAATTTCATGATATGTGATCTCGACTTCCAAACATGTTTGCATTTAAAAATTTCGCCTAAAGCGTTCCTTATTCAAAAAATATTTTAAAATGTATTAAACATGCAGAAGATGCTGCTTAGTTTGCATGATATCATTGATATGGAGAATTTCCAATTTACCACACCTGCATCAACATTGAAAATATTTAGTATATTTTGTTAACATTCCTAACTTCTCTTTGTAAGGACAAATATAAACACCATAATGCGAAAATTGTAGAAAAAATATTCGTTACTTTTAGCACGCAAAATTGGAAAATGTTGAATGTTTGTAAACATGTACCACCCTCACATTACTGAGAATGTTGAGAAACACTTACGGTAGACTTTGCTAATTCCACGGAATTTATCTAATTTCAATAACGAAAGTTGTCGGAACGATTTCGTTATTTGCTCTAAATTCGTAACTCTGAACGTTCGCTAATTTGGTGGTATTCAGAGCCGTATTAACAAGTATAACAAAAATGACATATGATACCGGATACAGGTTCCACACTGAATGCTTGAATTTTGTAAAATACATGTCATACAACAGGAGTGTTTTAAGATCTGTCAACAGTCAACACAGTTGTCAGTTGTTCAACGCCAGCAAAAGCAATATTTGCAAATGACCTAATATGAGGTCACGCCAGAGATGAGACCTCGAATTGTAGAACAGTAGCGTGATGGATGGATTAAATAAAGTCACAGATGCAATGTCCAGGTGTACCTCATTTAATGTCCATTTTATTGCTAACGCATACAATGATACTGACAATAGCTTTTCGTCGGAGGACAAGCCCGGTAACCTCTGGATCCGTATATATATATTGATCCAGGGGCCGACTAAACTACAATGAAGGTTATATAGGTGCAGAGTACTAATATGCAAAATGGGCTACATCGCGAAGTAACAATCAAGAATAAAGGTAACAATGTTTAGGATGACGGGCCGAATCTACATTGGTACCCGATGCTTGTTACATTCTCCTTCATCATTATACACGTACATGTATATAGACTGGAAATAAAGACAGATATTCCATAAATAAACATGCCATGTTTTCAAAATCATTACAATATTATGTTGTCAGGCAGTTCACAATCTTTAGAAACTATCATATACTTGGTCGATTCTTGAATAACTTCAAATTTGCTTTCATTTGTTTTGTTTAACAAACTAGCAAATCCAAGTCATTAAATTAAAAAAACTAAAACAAATTCATATGATGCTACATTTAATAACTAACCAACCGTAAGGGAAAACTTCGTAAGCATTGTAGTAAAACGGCTGCATTTGCACCTTTTGTAACACACTACATGACTATATGAATGACGGTAAATGTATCTCAGACCTTTTTATTTTTGGTCGTATTTTTTTTCAAAGACACGGGTATATGCCATGAAACGCTAGAATTTCAAAGCAATCCCCTGTGATTCCCAAAAAGTCTAATATCATATTGTAATAAGTTTTCTTGCTTGACAAAGCTTGATACATATTAAAACCAATTTTTGTGGCAAAATTCTTTGGGCGCTACATTTCAGAAACAAATCACATTAGATATAGGCTAAATAATGAGATTCTATAGCTGAAAGTGCTTTATTATACATGTAGCATTAGTTAAAATCCAGGTTTCAAGACATTTCTGCTAATTTACTAACAAAATACACCAATATGCATTATTGGAGATCCAGTCCGCCAAATAAACTTATTCCCTAGGCGTCAATGACCGGCCTAGCAAAACACAAACTTATCAAAACCACATGTACATGGGCCCCAAATCAAGGATAACTCGTACCGTTCTCTCTTAGTAAAATATAAAGCATTTTGTTCAAATGCAAAATTTAAAGATGGCCCATCCATAGCTGCCATTCCATCGTTCCATTAATCAATATTTTTAGCCCCTTTTGTATCGATATTTAGGCCAAAATCTTTGATTTGTAATTTCGGTTGATTTATTTTTGGCATACAGCATTCAATTTGAGATTTCTCAAAAAATGTCCGTAGAGAAAAATATCACACCAGCCACGTAAAACAAGTCCTATTTAGTGCTAATGCACGTATCGAAATTTATTTTAAGTCGACAGGTTTTTTTTGGCCATGATCTTTTGAGTTTTCGCCGTAATCTATTTTAATGTTTTATCTGCGATGACGCATCTTTGCGATTGCATATGTTTTGTTTTGTAATAAAGAAACTTTATCCATAGTGACCTTATCGCATGCCAGTATTATGATTTTTTGCGCTTCCCTGTACGTCTACAAAAAGGGAATATCCCGTTTTCGTTGCTTTAGCAGTCATTGAAGGTTTGAAGCTTCAAACATGCGCTCCGGATTGGGACAGCCGCGAGAAGATCTCGAAGACGGTAAGCTGGCTTTACTGTTTCGGTAAATTCTACGACTTTTGATCGAAAACAAGGTTTTGATAACCCTTCCTTCTCGAGTGGGCACAACGCTTGCCATTAGGCCTACTGTTTGGGGGACTCCAAAAGTAAAGCCCACTGTTCAGTGGTGTTTATTTATGTTTGTTTTTTAAAATTACGCTATTATCTATATGCAAACTTCAGCACATAACATTTCTTTTCTTGAATTTTTAAGACATGAACTTGCAGTGTTCAGAAATGCCTAAATCGTTATGCTAAAAAATGTTATTAAATTCTGAGGTCATCCATAAAGGACGTCCGGGGAAGACCGGGAAGTACTGTCTGTGGTTAGATTTATCATTCTCGATCCGACGCTTATAAATAAATTTAAATTTCTATTGTGTATTTTGCTCTGCTCGTTTTGGAAGCGTTTTTTCCCAAATCAGACCGGGCGCGGGCATGCGGAGAATGAATAAAAAAACGTACAGGGGGAATTAGGGGGAGTCTGAAAATTATGAAAATTCCAGGACTATTTTATGGATGAACCCACGAGGTTAGCAAATCGATGATGGGCTAATTACGTTTTTCGAAAAATTTTGGAAAATTTACATCCTAATATCCATGATTAGGTAGGCCTATATTATTTTTAGAAAATGTTCGCCTACGACGTCCCGTTATTTTTTTTCCAAATAAACTTTTGCTTGGAAATGTCGGCTGAAATCCATGATTTGTGATGTGCGTGTAATTATTGAAAATTCTGCGATACACCTAAAATAAATAAATAAATGTACATCTCAATTGATCCCAGTAAATTAATTTATTGTAGAAAAATGGTATTAGAAGCGATTGTAATTTCTTGAATGCTTTAACATTTATTTGAAGATGATCGAGCAGTAAATAATGGTTCATCGACCGAATCTGAAAGTGAGGCCATAGAGGAACCAGTTGCACAGCACTCCAGTTCCAGAGAACAGCTGATCAATGTTACCCCAGCTGCTGTCTCTCATTGTGATAAGAGGGAAAATTCCATAGGTGATATTTTTGTGTACTATAATTTGTTAACAAAGTTGTCAAAGGCAGGGATGGTAAAATTTGAATACTTTAATAACTGTAATAATGCATTCAGTTGATCGAGGTGGTAGACCTTGTCATTCTAATCCACAGAAAAGATGTACATGGTTATTTGAAATTATACGCCCATAATTCTTTTTTTTTGCAACCACACTTTTGTTCCAATTATTTAGTAGCAATGCTAAATTACTACTTTCCTCCGCGTAGAATTAGTTGCCAGCTAGCATCTATCATATTTATATAATTTGTGAATATCTTGTTAATTTATCGAAAATGAAATAACCTTGAAGAATAATGCTTATTTTCGGAGGCTTCGTTTAAGAGAAAAGCCCGCTTTTTGGAGGTTGCATATTGGATTTTTTTCCATATTTTATTTATTTTATGATATTTTCATGAAATGCCATAAATTAATACATACAATGTATATAGAAATCCAATTTCGCAATTACAATTGTGGTTAACACCTAATATATTGGGTATATGGATTTCTCCATATCATCCGTATGCAAGTAGAATTTAGTTGCGAAACTTTGGGTACTGACTGGGATACTGATCGAGTTGAATTGTACCTACAGATGGCAACCAACCAACAGTAGACAACCAATCAACAGGAGGCAACCAACCAACAATAGATAGCCAATCAACCGGACTCAGTTCAAATGTGAAACGCACATTGATTATTGGTGGCGCTGCTGGTATGCACTGTATTGCGAAACCTTTTTAACATAGGATTTAGCAAAAAAAAATATAAAAAAAATAAATAATCGCATAAAGTAGAGGATCATGTAAATATTGGTAAATAACTGAATGTGGCTCATATACGACTACCATAAAGTAAATTGAATTTATGCTCTTAATATTGGAGATTTTTTTGATATTTGTTAGAAATCGAGTTTAAAATCAAAATGCACTAAAAAGTAATTGTTATTTAACGTTGGTTTTCATGGTGAATCATTCATGCGAATATTATTGAAAAACATTCGATGCAATTTTTGCTTTGCTTCACCTGACGTAATTTAATTCTTATTGTGGTTCTTTAATTAAGAGTGAGCCAAAAGTATGCTCGCCATGCTTCATAATTGCATTTTGCACATAATTGCTAAATTAAATTTATTTATTTTTTCGTGCAGAATTTGTTGTCTGCTAAGGTCTGAGATGTATTTTAGAATTTGAAAATGTGCCGTTTGTTTATAAAAAAAACCTTCAATTTGAAAACAAACCGTTATGCGACTTCCGGATACAAGTCCTTCTTTCAAGTTTAATTTTTATTATTATAAAGAAACGCGGCATTTTCGGATTATAAAAAATAACAAAGACCCTAGATCACGGCCAATTCTACACACACAAAAATAACTATAGCAATTTTAGCAAGAATTTGAAGTAAAAATGTGCGAATAATTTTGTGCATGATGGGCATATTTCTGTCTCATCCTGAGAAAATCTACAATTAAAAAATAACGGTTTCCAGAAAGTTTTGTTCGTGAAACGTTTCAGAACGAACACGCTAAGTACAGTTTTATGGAATAATAAAAAAATCTAAAATCGCCCATTTTTCTCTCATCTAGCGGCTACGGGCCTGGGTGCCGTGGTTGCGGCACCACTTATCTTGGGTGCAGCGGGTTTTGGGGCTGCTGGAGTCGCCGCTGGAAGCATCGCTGCGGGATGGCAGGCAGCCATCGGAAACGTGGTTGCTGGAAGCTTATTCGCCAGCCTTCAGAGCGCAGGAGTTCTTGGATTGGCCTCATCGACCGTGGCTGCCGTAGGGGCGGTGGGCGCCACAGGAGGAGCCGTCGCTACTGGCGTTGTGACGAAATTGATGGATAAAAACGGATCGAACAATGGCGAACCTGGCCCTTCTTCTCTTCCAACATCTGCCAATCCTGGCGATGACGATGAGACGCCAGGCTTTGCTCCAGATAACAAAATTGTACCAACAGGCAAGCTGTGATAAAGAGGGTGGATAGATGAGGGTTGGGATTGAATTAAAACTACTCAAATTTCAATCAAAATACAATTAGAAAATGTAACGTAAAACACCATCTGCCAATTCTTAATTATTGGGAATTAGTGGGAAAGGTGACCTTATGAAACTGTTCTTACTGATACCAGAAATTTCAAATTCTGTACATTAAGGCTGAGCTAAAAGCATGCCCATCATGCAAAATAATTACGCATTCATTGCTTCACATACTTATTATAATCGCTAAATTTATTTTTCCCAATGTAGAATTGGTCGACCACTAAGATTTCAGCTTTGGTTTGTAATCTTAAGAGGTTCTGTTTTTTATTTTTTTTTAAAAGAAATAAAATATGAAATTTCAAACAAACAAAAAATACGCTGAAAACAGTTTATTTTAAGCTTCTTAAGTTTTTTTTTATAAATAAATGGGACATTTTGAAATCATAAACCAAAGGTGAAACCATAGTGAGCGACCAATTACATGTTTACATTAGGGAAAGGAAATTTAGCAATAATGATTAGTATTTGAAGAAAATATGTTGGAGTAATTTTTATGCATGGTGAGCACTATTAGCCTTAATTCCTTTATTGGTAATATTGATTATTTTTTTACTGTTTTTGTATCACCAAAGGGATGGTGTAAAAAAATCACTTGATCTGTGTAATCTGTGATATGGACAAATACATGTAAAGGAATGATGATTTATAAAAAAAAAGTAATCCGAAGAGCGTGTATATTTTTGCTCTTCCGCCAGATCGTCAATTGGAATTGCTTAGTGAAAACTAATTACGTTATTGAAAAACTGAAAATAAAAAAATACTGTGGTTTACTGCTGACTGTGATTATAAAATGCATTTGCAACTTAATCGGCATTGTTGCAATTCAAAATATGATTAGTTGTTTAACCATCTTAATAAAATGCTCACAAATAAAATTAAACTACTATTATGTATTGTTTTCAATGAGAAAGCGTTTGTTTAATTGCGAAAAAGGGTTTTGAAAATCATGAAAATTCCAGGACGCCTTTTATGGATAGCCCCTAATAGGTTATCCTCCAGATGGCAGCACCAACCATAAAATGAGCTAATTGACACTTAGGTGCCTACCGAGTCAAAACCAATTCAGCAATAGAACGTGAGGCACGTCTGGCTTAACCAGTTAGATTTACATCTACAGTGACCAATCATAAGCGCCGGCGCTACGATTGGTTGAAAAACACGCGGTTGGCTTTATTTTGTCAATTTCGAATCCGCCAATTCTTTGTAGTTTTAACGGTCACTTTCTTTTTGAGACCCTATTGAAGGCTGTTGGTTTTAATTAAGCTTTTTAGAAGTTTTTATTGCTCGTTGGCTACGGAGTCTGAAACACTTACTAGTTGTTCACTCATCGGTGCGAGATCACTTTAGGTAATTTACAGGAAAGCCCAATTCATACGCAGGAAAGACGAAGATGGCATCGAAGAAGGTGGACAGACCCGAAAACAACCAGCACATCCAGGTTTATGTCCGATGCAGGTATGTGGATAAAACTCCCGGATCGCTCGTTATGTTGCCTATCCAAATGGTGAATAGCGGTCATACGGCCGCATTTGGGTGACTTTTTAGACGAAACCTTTCACGTTTACTGACGTTTAATAGTGTAGAAACAAAATAACCCTTGCAAAAACCAGCATTCGGTTGTCATTCGCCATGTGAAATTAGTATGCACAGGAAGACACAGTTTGGGACCAGCTGTCAACCTACAATGCATCCCTGCAAGTGGCGTAACGTCACTGGGTAGCTTTTGTAGAAATAAAATCTGTAATCAGATCCAGCTTCTATATTTCAACTGCACATTAGCAGCGTGGCTTACTAAAGATTATTATAATCGGTCTGTGAATATTTAATACATATTTCTTATTGCCATTTCCAGGCCTTTAAATGAAATCGAACGCAGGCAGAATTCGTTCTCCTTGGTCGAAGTTGCTCCAGAGCGCCAGGAAATCGTTGTTCGGGAGCGGCCACAGGACAAGTTGAACAAGACATTCAAGTTCGACAGGGTGTTTGATCCTCATGCCAAGCAGGTGGACGTGTACAAAGCTGTGGTGCACCCGCTCCTCGAGGAAGTGCTGCTGGGCTACAACTGCACCGTGTTTGCCTATGGCCAGACTGGCACTGGGAAGACATTTACGATGGAAGGGGAGAGGAGTGCAAATGCCATTGGATCTTGGGAAGATGTAAGTTCAAACTTTTTCAACAACTGAATTGTTTCTGCAACTAGCCTTAATTGACCAATTAATCCTCAATATTCGGTTGACATAAAGGATCCACAAGCAGGAATCATCCCCAGAACTTTACACCAGCTGTTCGATGACTTAAAGCAGCAGTGTTTGGAGTTTTCAGTCAAGGTTTCTTTTCTGGAATTGTACAACGAAGAGCTGTTTGACTTACTTGGTCCAGTGGACGATTCTTCAAAGATGCGACTGTTTGAAGACCCAACAAGAAAGGTGGGCTGCATTAAGCATCACATTCTTAAGTTCTTACTTTTCCATGGTTTTTATTCAAGTTAAGGAATTCCTGTAACTTTAAAAATTGTAAACTCGGTTACCGCTCTGTGTGCTATTGAATGTTATATGGTTTCCGTATAGATGAGACAATGTTAATTCGGATAAGGAATTCGGAATAATGGTTCCCTAACCCACTCTTATAATGATTTTCAGGGATCAGTCATCATCCATGGTCTGGAGGAAGTTGTTGTTCATAGCAAGGATGAAGTATACTCAATTCTTGAAAAAGGCTCTTTTAAGAGGCAGACTGCATCTACATTGATGAATGCAAACTCAAGGTTTCTAGTTGGTGTTACATAGTTGCACATGAAACATATAATGGCAGCTAATTTTCTTTTTTCTCACAGCCGATCACACACTGTGTTTTCTATAACTGTCCACATCAAAGAGAACAGCATTGAAGGCGAAGAGCTACTGAAAACGGGAAAGTTGAATTTGGTTAGTAGAATTTTTTTGGAAATTATGCAGCTTCAGAACACTATTCCTTTCAACTTCACGCTGAGCATAAAGAGAGGTACCTGTCTTTTATGACGCCTTTTATAAGAAATCAGTACATTCTTTTAGGTCGACCTGGCAGGGAGCGAAAACATTGGTCGTTCTGGCGCTGTTGACAAGCGAGCTCGCGAGGCTGGTAAGAAGAGACAAAATCATTTCTTGGAGCGTGCCATGGTGCATGTGTTTAAACGGTTATTTTGCCACTCATAGGTAACATTAACCAAAGTCTTTTGACGTTGGGTAGAGTCATTACATCTTTGGTGGAGCGAGCTCCGCACGTGCCGTACAGGTGAGATTTCGTTGAAATAACACTTGAATTTCTTAACGATTTACCACTAAGAGTCACTAATACGTTTGTGCTTTTTACCAGGGAGAGCAAGCTGACTCGCCTGTTGCAGGATTCACTGGGTGGCCGCACGAAAACGTCGATAATTGCCACCGTTAGTCCGGCGTCTATTAACTTGGAGGAAACTTTAAGCACCCTCGACTATGCTCACCGGGCTAAGAATATCACTAATCGCCCGGAGATAAACCAGAAACTGACGAAGAAGGCACTGCTAAAGGAATACACTGAGGAGATAGAACGCCTGCGACGGGATTTGATCGCTTCGCGCGAAAGGAATGGCGTTTACATGGACGAGGACAACTACAACACAATTTGCGGCAAGATCTCCATCCAAACTGGCGAGAACCAGAAGTTACTCGATAAAATTAAAGCGTTGGAAGAGGAAGCAGAAAAGGTATGCAGCTGTGATCTGCATACTGGCTTAGTGCTTTACTAAGAGGCTTAGCGATAAGAAATTAGTGATGGACTAATGCATATTTTTTTCTTTCTAGATCAATGAATTATTTGCATTGAAGCAGGTAGAATTGGATGCAAAGACCTGCGAGCTGCAAGTGACGCAACAGCACTTGCAAAAATCGCAGTGTTCCCTTGATAAGACTCGAAAGGTGATTATCGTTGACATTTTATTATAGAAAGCTCACTCATCGAAAATATACATTTATTGAAGTTCATGGCTTTGTTCAAGGCTATTTGATGTGCAAAGAAATGTGGTAAATCCGTTCTTTTCAGATTTTGGGCAAGACTGTTCGAAAGAAGAAAGAACAGGAATATCTCGTGCAGAGCCACATGACCACTGAAGGGTTGCTAGGCACCCAGGCCTCTCAGGTAACAAGAAGGCAAATTATTTTAAGCTATCATCATGTCCAATGTTCTACAGTCTGAGATTCTTGATTTTATGTTTATGGCACAATTTAAGGCCTATGGCAAATTTGTTTTTGCAAAGGTTTTTTGAGAAATATCTGCCATAAAATTACTTCATTATTATTAGTCCATCTTAGCTTGTTTACGCGTGGAAGTTTTTGTCCAAAACTACTTTAATTTCAGATTCCACTTTTTATTCCCTTTTTTATCTTTCTCCTTTAAGCATTTGCTATTTTTCTCATATTTCTTCGCCTTGCTACAATAGCTTCTGCAAGTTGCAGATGTGGCGACATCCCACGTTGGAGGTCTCCATGATAAGCTAGAACGAAAGTCTGCAGTAGAAAAGAAAAACGAGAGGATTCTGTCTAATTTTCACTCCTCGATCAACAATAACTTGGCAAAACTGGGGAATCAACTTTCCCAGTTTGGATCTCATCACAGTGAGCTCTGCCAAAACATAAACAGCAACATTGGTAAGTACCTAGAGCACTATCAATTTTTGAGGTGCTATCAATTTAAATGTAACGTTCAATAAATTGTTTTTTTAGACGATAAGCTAGAGAGTCGCGTTACTGAAATGAGTACATTAATCCAGCACATCACCTCCTTGGCTAGCACGCATATACAACAACAAGCCTTCGCCTCAAACCATAATCAGGCACGATTTCTGTGATGTTCAGTACAGCTGTCATTCCTTTTGCTATCTTGCAAATTTCACGTTCCCTTCATTTATTTATTTTGTAGGATGAGAACCACAAACCATGCAATAGTTTGGAACAGGCTCAGCTGATGCCGCAGATTATCGCTGTAACTGGCCTGCTTGATGAACAGATGAAAATGTTGAAAGGTCTAAAAGCAGAGCACGAAAAACAGGTAAAGGCCTGAAATACATTAACAATGCTGAAGAATAACCCACATCCTCGAAATCACGTTTTGAATTGAATTTCAGATTCAGAAAATGAAAGACTATGTTGAAGAAGCAGTTGCTGGGCAGTCAGTGATGCTGACACAGCTGTTTGAAAACGTGGATCAGTTTGCCACTAAATACTATGAGCTCGATCAAGCAGCGACAGAGAACCTGAAGGCAGCGGAAAGTATTGAAAATGAGCACGTTACTGTAAGTACTTTCCAAGTTTCTGATGTGAAATGTGTTACTTTTGATGCAATATTTGACTAAATTAAGTTCAACTAAATTACATCAGCATCATCCCAAAAAAGAGTAGTATTTTACAATTATTATTTCCATCATTTTTCCTTTTTTGAAAACTATTTGATCAGATAATGTGAAACGTAATTCCAACAGATTATGTCGAGTTTAAAATTATGAGGCTTTTTGCCCAGTAACTTTCTGAAATCGAAGCTAGCTTGCCGCTTGCTATAAGTGTTTTTATTTTAGAATGCTCAACAAGAACTCGACTCATTCGCTGATATGCTCGGCACTTCGTTCAAGGAGATGCAGGACAAACTCGTCAAACAAATCCAAGACAAACTGTCAAAATCGATCCAGGACAAACAAGCAATGTCGCATGACTTGCACAAATGTGTACGTTCTGCCCCTAAACTCTTTGACGTCGAACCATTGAAACGATCTATTCTCACAATGCAATTATTTCATTTACTTTCCAGGCAATGGATAATCTGCAAGCAAAACGCAAGTGTGTGTCCAATTTCCAACATACTGTTACCAGGTGAGTTGGTATGGAGTTTTCCTAGGCTCCACAACAGGAAAATTTACGATGATAATTAATGTTTGATAAACAATAAGAGTATGCAAATGAAAACACTGCATTTTTCTGATTTAGCACACGCCCAGAAATCGAACAGGCCGCCAGCAAACTCAAAAAGAATTGCATGAATCAGTTCAAAGAGCTGGGTGGTAATTCAACTTGCAGAATTGACGAGGTTGGTGTTACGGCATATAATTCATTTTACCCTCTTGCTTCACTTGTTATTTATATAAAACTTTCCTCGCAGAGCCTGGGGTTGAACAAGGATGCACAACAACTTCAGGAACAGCTGACCTGCAATGCGATTGAGTGGACCCACAAACTAACAAGAGATGTTTACGATGCAAGCCAGACTGTGGAGCAGCACCTCATCAGCAGCCTGCAAACGGACGCCCCTACAGGCCAGACACCTCAGCGGCAGGAGTTCTCGTACCCTAGGGATCTGGCTGCCACTTCCCCCCACGACCAAATCCTACAGCGCCTGCGCTCCAGGCTGGACATTGAGGATGGCGAAAACTTGCCCCTGCCTGACGATTCAGAGCTCGAGGTAATT
Organism: Rossiulus vilnensis; assembly: GCA_034700785.1. Lineage (NCBI taxonomy): Eukaryota > Metazoa > Arthropoda > Diplopoda > Julida > Julidae > Rossiulus > Rossiulus vilnensis. Next base: position 13,633 of record JAQIXS010001808.1, on the reverse strand, counting down.
GAGTTATTGCAGTTCCCACATTTTAGTTTTAATAAATGCCATTTAAACCACCTCTTTGCTGAAATTGTGCTATCCGTGCTACCAAATCTTTCCTGTAAAATTCGATGCTTTAGCAAGATTAACTTTTACAGGATTTGTCCGTTTGCGAATCTCCAAACATCTCCACTTCCTCCATGGCCTCAACCGCCAGTATTTCCAGTTCAAACGAAATCCTCAATAAGGTAAGCAGTAAACCAACTCAACGAAAACAATTCGTTTTTAAACGCCCTCCTTTAAATCATTTGTTTTCAGATGGAACCAGAATTCAAGGAGAACAAATTTTCCGCTCCGAGCAAAAACCTAAGGCTGCCAAAGCCATACAAAAAACGAAGCGCAAAGCCCTTGCGGAGCCAGAATGCTGTCTGAAGCAGTAACTTAGAAATTTGGTCTCTAGAATCTGGTGTAACTGCAGTTCTAGCATTTTCATTCAAAAAATTCAAAAAAATGCCAGAACTGCAAAATGTCCTATTGATCATTTGTATGATTTTGCATAATTTGTTGGCCAGCTGCAAGTGTTTCCCTGGTTGTGTTTTTGCGCACTTTTATGTAGAAAGACTATCAAAAACTGGATGCGGTTTTTAAGTCACTAATTATACAGGCAGTTTTAAGATGGTGTTAAGGGGATGTTTGAGTAAATATATGCAAATTAAAAAGCCTAATTACGTATTTTTTATTGTACTAGTTCTGATATTCTTCAATTCCAACAGTTGAGGACGTAAACCAAAAAATGAAGTTGGATTTGCAATTATGGTTTGATAGGTTGTTTTATCAAGTCGGCTTAAAAACTGAAATGAACATAATATCACCAGTTTTTTCTTTCATGAAATTTCGCTCAATTATCCCTTTGACACACAAAAGACCAGGGAAAGGTATTCTCATTATGGCTGGCGCTGTGAGAACTGTTGTTTCGCGGTTGGTTTTTAAATGTCAATAAATTATAGAGGACTCCAACTCATCAGCCAAGTCGGAATTAGGTTCCATGCTCTACAAACTGAACCGATCAGGCCTTGGCCCATTATCTTCATTTTTCAACTATCCTTTAGTTTAGACTAGAATAGCTTCTTAGTTCGACAAATAATTTCTATGAACAACGATTGTTTGCTAATTGGTGAGATTTTAATAAAATAGGTGGTTCTGTCACTGCTTCTCATGTACTGTATTCTGGAGACAAAACTACATTGGCACATTTATTCCATTATTCCGCACTTTCACTTGCCATAGAACTTTCCTTATTCTTAAACCCTGAGATATTGACAGGCACAACTGCCGTGCTAGGAGCTCTCAGCGAAAATATCACAGGAACGTTATTGAGGTTGGGATTGGTCTGCTGAAGAAAGCGGACCCACGATAATAATGAATCTCGGCTCGACGTGCCTGTGGCGCATGTAGCTAAAATGGTACCGTCGTCTTGTTCGTGAACAGAGGGCATTGGTACAATCCCTTCCTCGTCAAACAGATAAGGATTGATGTTAGAAACGTCTGCAATGCAAAATTTCACGTTAAGAGATCATCCCAAATTCTTCTGTGGCATCAAATGTAAATCTCACCATCTATGTTTTGTAAATGTGGTGGTTTGTGGAAGGGTCCACTAGGCTCAGCCCTTAAAGTAAAATAGGCTATTGAAGTGTTCCTCAGCCACACTCTAAAAGCACCGTCAACTCGCAATGGTTTATCCTTTGGTTGTTTTGCAATTAGCTCTTTTTGCTTCGGACTCTGAGCACTGACAAGCCACGTGTGATCGAGAGCATCCTCTAGAACATTTGTCTAAAAGAAATTAATTCGATAGGTTGTCAAAGTCCTTGTATTTCATGCATTTGACAGGCTCCTGCTTTTTTATCGTTTGTTTCGAAAGACTGTCTACTTACGTAATAGATGTCCACCTTGTTCTGCAAATCGACTCCTGTTATCCGCTTGATGGCGATAACTGCCAGTTGAAACGTGTCATTGGGGATGGGGTTTGGCAGTGGGAAAGGGCTTGCATTCTTGAACTTCGGCATCCAGTATAACATGCGAGCAAATTTCCTCATGGGGAAACTGCGATATCCAAACACTTGCATGAGGGTAAGCTGTACGTCTTTGTCCGGAATAACACCTGAAAAAGTTGGAATGAGGTATAATGTAAGTTTGTTTGAAGATATCCACATTCTGTCAGACAATATTATTTTGTACAATTATTCCAGTAATAAAGATGTTGCAGGAAATGAGTTGAGATTAAATTTTTTTAAATTGCATTACCATTGTCCTCCATTTTGCAGAGAATGTCAATCGCGCACTGTTGATGCCACGGAAAATGCATAAACTCGACTTGCAGCTCATTCTTGGTCACCATTTTCTCCTTGGGGAACACGTCCAGCATTCTCTTGTATATACCAAGGTCCTTTTCCACTCCAAATTCCTCCATGTTCCTGAGGCAGGCATAGAGGAACTCCACATGGCCCCGCTTATTTGGATTGTTCTCTTCAAACGTTTCTATGATGCCCACGAACGCGTTCTTGGACTTGTCCTTGAGGCCGAGGAAAGCATTCGACTTCACCAAGATGGCTGCTTCCTGTTTGTCGACGACCGCTTTCTTTTTTTTACCAAAGAGCGCTAGGCAGTTAGATGACGAGTGTAAAGATCTCGCACTGTTCTTTGATTCTGGGCTGAACCATTGCAACCGATGCAAGGATGCGGCTCTTACGGCGAACGGGGCTCGGCTTCGGGCAAGAGTGCAGCAAAGAGCACATACCGGTGCTGCCATCTTTGCAAATGCTTAAACCTCTAATTGGCGAAAAAATACAGGAATATTTACAGGTTAAACATAATTGAAACCCTTGTATAATGTCCCTGGTAGACTTTAGCTAATGATCATGTGCAAAACTCATTTTCTGGTTGTAAATGGTAAGTTGAATAGTAACAAGCATGAAACTTGTCCAAACATGTCAGTGGTGCAACTTGTGCACATTTTAGTCAAATTTTATTTTCATTTATAATAATTTGTCTCTGGCAGTTGATTGGAATATCAACTGCCAGTGACGAATGATTTAAAAATGTGCACCTCGAGATCAAATTGGATTCACAAGTAAGGCCTACCAATCCACGTGTGACCTACATGTACATGTACTTTCTCCCTTCCTCGGGTGGCTAAGTTCTATTTCGATATAATTCTAAATCCCCCAGAAAATGAGTGAATAGAAATATAACATACATGTGATCTTGGACGTGCTGGGAAATGATGACATTTGCATTACTTTAGTATTTTTGCACTGTTATTTGTACGGAAACCCTGGTGTGCCGCACTACTTCGCTTTGAACTTTACAGGGTGCTTCAGTAGTGCAACGGCTGCAGTCTGCAGTAGTGTAGGCTTAGATTGTGGCAAAGTCAAATCATGTGATCAGAAAATTCATGTGATCAGAGAGATCCTCACTTTCCACTGATCTCTACATGCTCATGCATGTAAGTCTCCATCTATTATACTGACAGCAGACTAGATTTTCAATGGGAAAATTTATTCGATTTCAAATGTTGCTATGAAATAACAGTTACAAAGATAAATATTGTAGGTCAATCTTACAAACTCCTGAAACGACCAACATGAATCATGCTTAAAACAAACTCAATTGGACACAGCCTAAAGTGGACAGATGAAAATTGGAAGTTCAACTTTTCTGGGGTGACCTGACGAGCGCCTCCTCTCCAAACACCTCAGCAAACATATCTCGCTGCACGATGCCTCCAAAGCGAAGAATGTAGTAGTAATATTCTTTCTCGGAGGAGTACAGTTTTAAACGGTAGTACAAAGTCCTCGGGCCCATCCCAAGGTCTGCCAGAGGCACCACATCTTGCACGGGGATGTATGTGTCTTCACGTGCTCCCATGAAGGTCAGGTGCGAGATCTTCAATGTGTCTTTGGCATCGTTCAGGTACATTATCCCGACCAGCCGGCGAAAAAAACTGCTCATTATGTACAAGACCACACAAGCAAAAACGCACACTGCACTGGCAACCTGGCACTGCTCAATTGTGGCCATCCCTGCCGAATTCAAAGCCACAGTGAGGGGCATCATAATTGCAGTCAAGCCTGTTTGGTATATCTTCACCCTGCACAGCGCAGCAGCTTGAACGATATATGGGAACTTGTAGATGCCCGTGAACTTGTCGTCAGCATGTGCGGCTCGGGTCTCTGCCATCTTCTTTGTGCCGTAGCATCTAACGGCAATGGGTGCTACGATTGCTTGCGAAAGTAGTGGTGATGCAAAATGCGGGATCTTTAGGATAGAGAACCGTGAGCTTGTACCGAGGCACAACCGAAGAGCCATCGTGGATAAACTCTGATATACCCCTGGTATTGAAAAATCTGAAAATGAAATTAAGACCCAGAGTGATGATCAGTTGCTAACAGATTCCATGCAGACGTTGCAGAGAACTAGGAAACAGAACTTTCACATCTTTACTGTAGCGCCATCAGCAAATCTATATTTAATTACCAGATTATAATGGGACAATTCGACCTTTTCTGTTGTCCAAAATCTTTTTTACCAGGGAATCGCAGGCATGCAATAAAGTTCGTTAACATGTGCTGGTTTGCATGTGCTTGATTTAGCCGAAGAGATAAGGCCAGCATGGGCAAATTGCATATGCTTTAATTTTGTATTTTGGGTTCTAGAATTCTAAGTTCTGTTCTTGTTGAGTTTGGCAATTGCTTGCCATTTGAAATTAAAAACAATAGTTTCCAGTTCTTAAGTAAATTAAACTTCAGCTGAGTAATTTAAAGGTTGGACTGAATACAGAGTGCAGCTGTCGACAGACACAATAACAATCAATAACGTAAATCCAACGAACACCAATAAATAGTAATCACCTTATTTATAGTGTCATAATCAGTCCATGCGGCCAATTTTTAGCAGTTTTGAGGTTTTTCGGTTTGCCGCCAGGAGTCGCGACGAGCGCACAAGAGTGTTCGAAATTCGATAATTCGTGTTTTTACTTGGTAAAGCGCGAGTGTCTATGGTTTATACCTGTTCAGTCTGGTGATGTTTTTCTAGTTTCACCGCTGGATCAGTCAATTACTCGCGGCTTAACGATATTCGGTAAGAGCAATTCGATTATTTCGGAATGAACGGTAAAAAACGAAAAGCCAAGAAGGCGTCCGAGGGCACCCCCGAAAACGTGGTGAAACGCAGGCGAGATAAGGTGCAGGAGGAAATCTTGAGCAAGGCTCGCCCATTCATCAAGACAACAACCGCCGATAGACCTAGCGAAAGCGGAAAATCTCCAGAAAAACTGTCGAAGGCCCAGCCTCAAAAAATTCCCAAAAGGCAGAAGCGACCAAAGGCGCAAAAAGAAAAGAACATCAAGGCGAAGGGCCCGACTCCACAGGTGCCCCCAGAGGAGCAGAAAACCAGGGCCCTAGACTACCTCAAGGCTTGGCACGACAAGGCAGAGAACTGGAAATTTTCAAAGAAAAGACAAATTTGGCTATTGCGAAATTTGTATCAGAGAGAAAAGGTTAGTAATTACTTGACCTTTACCTACGTTTATTTATTCATTAATTATTGTTTAACAACGACCAAGGCATTGATGGTAAACGCACGGATATACTTACATGTAAGATAAACTGAATTCCGTATCGTCAAATCCGTTGAAAGGTCGTATCACGAATTCAACAAGAATTTCAGTATTTAGAGAAATCCTTAAGCCCCTATGAACATGGAAAATTCGTATTAGGCAACAGAAACTCCAGCAATATCCTTCAAAGCAGTGAGTGCCAATGCAGATCTTCCTGGATATGAAACCAGACCATCAAAACCATGGGACTATTTCAACATCACTGTAGCATAACACTGCAGTTCAGGAGCCACAAGTGTATGTCCCTAGCTTTCATGAAAACATAACCACATCCAGGATGATCTGTATAGACACCCAATGCTTTTTTATATTCCTAAGGTAGTTATTGTTCCATTAACGTGCTACTCTGGCCACTCCAATTAGTTACTGCAAGAATTCACGTTTTCGTATAATAAGGCTATTCTTTAATTTCCCAAGGTACATGTATTGAAAGCCTCAAATTGTTAAATTTCTCACATAATGTTATAGTGTTCCAATATAATAAAAGACGTACCTAAAATTAGATTTAAGCGTTCTACGTGCGCTTTGTCGAGTTTAGGGTAGGTTACATTAAAAAAAACTTAAACTGGACCTAATTATGCTGATCAAATCAATTTCTTCTAAAAGATTTCTGATGAAAATTTTCCAATTATGCTGGAATATTTGGGCGCCCTGGCAGGATCTTCAAGGAAACAACTAGTCTCTCATGCTGAAGGCATTTTTAACGATTGTGAAAAAGAAATGGAAGAATTAGGAAGTGGTAATTATATTTTTTCGATGCTGTCTATGTTGCACAAAGTTTCAAGAAATTCATCGGATGTTTAACTACTCTTTGCAGAAATTCCTGAATCGTGTAAAATTAAGTACAATCGGGCACGGCAAGTTGTTCAGATGCTGTGAAAGTTTCGTCAAATAACTCATGAGCATTTTTATTCCGTATACTGTCATTAACTGAAGTCAAATGACTTCAGGTTTGTGGTCCTCAAAGGGCTTGACGGCAGCACAAATAAATGTTGCTATCTGATCTGAGCGCAACAATCGCAATAAAAGTCCAGATTTGTAAAAAAAAGCTTTTATTGAACACCCGTGACGTTTTCACATTTTGAGAACAAATCTAGAACTACATCCTGCAATGAGAACAGCTTTATCTGCGGTACACGACAACAAAATGAGTACATCAGTTAGTCATGAAATCGGCATACCTGGCAAATAAGTGGCTCTGCGCTACTAGTTTGGCTGGGGTTTTGCAGCTCGTGATGTCAGAGTAGCAGCACGTACTTTGAGAAAAAAATAGGCAACAGTGAATTCTGAACATTTGTTAAGCAAACTGGACTTTCATTACGGGCCTATTTTGGAATAATTCCAAACATTGGCAATGTGGAATGCTAATTTTAAAAGCCTGAGCTAATTTTGTTACTATGGTAAGGTTACACTTTGTCATGCCCCTTATTTCTCAAATGAACATGATTTCTAAAAATTATAAAATTCATTTCCCCTTAAGTTACCCGTAATCGTAATGCACTGTTGGGGACTCCTAAAGACTCGAGTTAAACGAATTATCTGAATGGGAAGGCAGTGCAAGATTTCTGAGGAATACTTTTGGCTGAACTACTAATTTATTTTCCGCCAATGTGTAATTGGTAATCTACCAGTACAATTTGCATGTTATTGAAAATGTACTGTTTATATTTATTAGTGACAAGACATATTTACATAGAAATAATCATGGGACAAAAAAGTGAGTAAACTGGACGACCAATTTCACATGGGGAAAAAAATTAGAAATATCAATCAAAACTTTCCCTAAAAGTGTTTATGTATGCCTTAACACATGCAGCACTTTCCATGAAGCCATCTTAGTTTTGGAGAAAAGGAAGTGAGAAAAAATGTTTATTGCCAACACTGATATATTAAATATGATGGCTAATAATTTGATATGTTGATTATAAATTCAACAACTAATTCTTTAAATTGTTAAAATATAAGGCCAGAATATGCAGATTAAATTTATACTGTTAGGCACGTAGTATTTTATGGTACATTCATAAAATGTATGTTGGATGTTTCCTTTTTATGATGTCTCCTTGCACAATTTTGGTTTCAAGCTATTAATACAAAAAATGCACAAAGAAACGCTGAACAATTTTAATCGGGTGTAGATGCGACTTTTTTGCCTTTCATCAAAACAAAAGGGAATAAAGAAATAATAAATACTAAAAAATAAGATTTTAATTGATCAAATACAGAGTCCACTTAAACGTTAAAACAACTTAGAACAAAAGGACGTGACAAAGTATAACATGACCCTAAATTGATAATCTTTCATCAGCCATATAACTAAATGCTTTTAAACTAGGAAAGAGTCTAAGATGTAACCAAAATATGGTCAAACATTTTAAGAACTTTCTTGGCAAGTACTAGAATCAACAATGCAACCAATCAGAACTTTTCTTAAGGTTCGGCAAAACCTTCTTTGCCAATTGTTTAAGAATTAATTAACTGCAAATATACAACAAAAAAAACTAGGCTACGAGTTTTCTAGCTTAAAACTGAGCAAACTTGCTCATGCCCATTTTCTGGGGAAGCTAAAGCTGATGTGTACAGTGCGATTTGCAACCAGAGTCAACTAATACGGAGTGACCTTCAACGTCATGGGAAAAAGGGTGAAGTACATTTTAAAAAAAAGTGGGAACGTTAAAAATCTGTAAATATATCTAACACACAAAATACGGAAATCCGAAACTGAAACGGGTCACCTTGTACATGTTTGATGCGGTCCGTGATGACATCCGGAATCCTTTCGATCCAGCGTGACTCCTTAAGGATCTTCCGCTAGTCACGCTTTTGGAACTGTAAAAAGAAGCAAAAATTTAAACTTTGGCAGTTCGAGGATTCACTCTTTCCACTCTAGTTAAGAGCATTGCATTCGTCGCATTCTCCTCTCAATTCAAAACCCCATAACTGTCGACAAAATTTTGAATGTATGTGTGCAAAAAACGAGCATGTCTGAGGTTTTTTTTTCTTGTGAGGGTCTTGTTCACGAAATGGATTTGCCTGGCTAAGATAAATTCCTCCTCAACATTGAGCTAATAATGTTTGATGCCTTGCCTAAGGAGGAAAATACCAGGTTAGGATTAATGGACCCAAAGTCCCCTTCCAAGAAATGCCTGAAACATGGTAAAAACCCACAACAACAATTAAGGCAAGTATTTTTCCAGTTCACTTCATCACAATTAAAAGTAAACTTGAAATAATCGTTATCTTGATTAGGAATCAAAATGTTTTTAAAAATCCTGCCAATTACAAGTTGGTGGTTGAATTCAACAATGGGACCTTCAACAATGATGCACATTTCTGGAAAAATTCTTGCCTAACCACACAAAAACAATTTTTTTGTTTTAATAGTCCCCAAAGATACCTCCATGTGTGGCACTGGGATCAACACAGCTGCGATTAGGATGAAACGGTTAGAAAGTCCACCCAAAAAAGCCTGTAATGGAAGGAGCGACACGACTGCACCATCCACATGTGGCTAGAAATTACGGGAACCAGTAAATGGACACGGCATCAACAGCAAGTGCACGGATTAGTCCTCTCTCACTGGCTTTCGTTCATACAATCAAAACGCTCTGTTTAACAATCCACAAAGGGGATGAAAAAGTAAAATTTTTGCAATAACATTTTTCAAATACATGAACCAGGCTATTCATTAATGAAATTTCCATTCAATTCTATATCGTTATTTCAGTTATTTTAAAATATTTGGAGAAAATATTTCCTTTCGCATCCCCTTTTATTAGTGCTGATGTATACTTTCATAATACGAAACTGAATTTGAATTACGATTATCAAAGTATCAGACAACATTTTGCAAATCAACCTGCCACCTGCAGCATGCAAAACTAGCCAACACAATTCGTTCATCAGTTGTTATGCTGGCACTATCCAGCTGCACCTCTGAACCATGGCCCACCACCACCATAAAAAAACAATGTAAAGAAAAGTTTGTGGTGGTTCCTATGTATTTGAAGGGTGAGTAAAACGGCAGGGGCTTTTTAGCAAAGAATAAAGATAATCAAATGGTGCAATCAACAAATGATTGAGACATCCAAGAATGCGTTAAAATTGTGCCTTAAAAGTGGAAGTGGAAATAGGCGTTTACTCTTTATATTTCCCAATAGCCTATCTGCATGTTCTAAAGAAGTTAACTCTAGGCTAATGCAATAGTCATTGATTAGTAAACAATAACTCATTTAATAAAACTTTAAGAATAGATGAAACAACTAAAATTAAATAAAAAGTACAGGGGAGGGAAATCTCAAAATGGGCTCATTTACTCGCTGCCTCCTCTTCCTATATGTAGGTAGGTTGTGTGGCACAGTAGCAAATCCCTACATCAGGATGACCCAACAAAATAACATTCCATGCTGAACATACCTTGCAACTTTACAAATGAAACGATAACAAGGCAATTGCGTTCTACGTGCCCTCAGACGGTAGACTGCTGCGTGTTAGGCGATCGAGCGACTCGTTTGGCACCACTTACCTGTTTAAACTGCACAAGCACTACGTCATTGTTCAGAGTCACCTTCACATTTTGCTCCATTGGATTCCCCAGCCGGTGCTGTTGCGCCACTGTTACAGCTCATCATGCGAGCGACCCAGGCGGAGGTCTCGGTGCTCTCCAGCAGACCATCGTTTTCTTCATGATTGCTATCAGAAGCGTCGCCGCTGCGTTTCTCTAGAGACAAAATATGATAGGTGTTGATAGGTTGATAACCGGCTTGCTGGGATTAGAGATTCAGAGAAGATTCGTTGTGTCTAACCTTTGGATTTTTTCAAGTTATTATCAGATTTTGAATTGTTATCTTCGGCCCCATTTGGCATGCTCTTCCCATTATCCTTGGAGTCCTTGTCCCGGCCATGGTTGTGCTCTTTACCTTTGCGCCTGTCCCGGCTCCGGCGGCGATCTTTGGAGCGAGAGCGACTTTGCGATCGGCGCGACTTTTTGTGATCTCTGCCCCGTGAACGGCTGCGTGATCGCTTCTTGTCTCGTCCATAGGAGTGCCGATGACCCCTGAAATTGGGGTAAACTTTACAGTTGATAAAATATTTACCTAAGCATAGTCTTAATACAAGGTCCATGCCGATATTTACAAAATCATTTCCATAACTTTCCCTGATATTTTGGAAATAAATTCTGTAGCTTGCCAGGTACCCATGAACCCTGTTATTAACACCTTCGCTTGACCATGCGCAACCGCGTGTAGCCTACCTTGTACGGCTCCGACTACGCGATCGCTTGCGGTCTTTGCTTTTGCTTCTCGACTTTTTGCGGTCGTGGCTGTGGGAGCGCTTGTGGTCATGGCTGCGACTCCGCGACCGCTTTTTGTCTTTACGGCGGTCGTCTTCTCTCTTCTTACGCCTGTCTTCCACTTCTTTTTCCCGTGCCCTTTCGAATTCTTTGCGCTTTGACATGCGGTCCTCGCGCTCTTTCTCCCTTAGTTTCTCCCTTTCCTCCTTTTCCTTCTGACGCTTGTCCTGCATTATAAAATTGAGTTGAAATACAAATCCTTCAAAAGGATTCGAAATGGATAACTGTTCCAGCTAATGTGACTCGCCATCATTTCTTCCAGTGCAGATTTGATTTTTGCATAACCAACGTGCTGCTTTCCCATCAAGTGATCGTCGACGCGTTGCTGGGCATCACCCACGATTAAGAATGCGCCACAGACCTCGCACACTTCCATCTGTTTCTCCTGTGCAGCTGCTATTTCAGCGGTCTGCAAACACAGTTTTTGAAGATTCATTCCGAGCTAAGGAAACGCCAAATTGATCCTGAAATCCTATTTACCTGAAACCAATGGCTATTCTCATTGGCTTTGCGCAGGTTTTCCCGTTCATCTTTGAGTTGATCACACAGTTTCATGATGCCTTGGGCCTCCTCTACCTTTCCTTCACAGCCCAAGGACTCCACTTGCTCCAGCAGCCCGTTGACTCGTTCGGTGAGCATTTTGATCTGTTCGTCATTATTTTTGACCTGAGTTGGGGTTGGAATCTGAAAGGAAAAAGATTATATTTTTATTCTGAAAAATAATGAAGATACAACTCCCCACTGATTTCTTGAAATATATCCAATTACCCCTCCTTCCTGAGTGCCTAATGACAATCGTTGTTTTCCTCTCCGAATTCTTCGCTCCACATCTGAGAGCATCCCCTGGCAAAATTTCGTGAAGTCCTCCTCATAACCCATCCTCTGATAGCTGGTGCTCTTCTCGTATCTGGAATTCGTCATATAACAACAGTTAGCAACAACAACTCCCAGTCAAATGTAATCATGCCTAGTCAAGTGCTCACTCTTTTTTCAGGAAATCGTCGTGGAGTTTGTCACAGGGTCCTGAAACGAACACGGATGAAAGTCAAGATGAGCAAAACAGAGTATTACAATCGTCAAGAGGTGATTGTGCACTTACCAAGATCAGCTCGGGTGTTTATAAATAGCTCATTTGGACAGAACATTACCAGGTAATGTTTGCAAACCTAGGCAAAAAAAATGTACAATTATTATTATTTGTATCTGGAGCAACCATATTTAACCTAGATGAAGACACAATTTACATGACAACTCTCTGCACTTTAGGTCTAATTTTGGTCTCACAAAAGCTTCTAATAAGCAACTGAAACTTGAATATAACCGCAAGATTATGCTTATGAAGGGCCCTCCTGATTACTAATACTATAAAATATTACGTATGATATATTTGTATTACAAACGAAGTGTATGAAGGCGGTAAAACAGTAAATTGAAAATGGAACAACACTCATGGGTTTTGATACAGCGTGAGTAGGAATAGAGGAGGGGGGTATCTTAGCCTGTCTTGTTCTCGCTATTAAAAGGTTACACTACCTAATCAAAATGTATCGGATTCCCACATACCTGGGGGTCATTCCAGCGCAATTCTGTTTTCTTTTCTGTAGGGGCAAGATTTCTATCTCGCCCCATCAATTCGTCCAGCAAAGCTGCTGCAGCGGCTGCCGCCATCTTCTTTAGACGCAAAAACGACAAAGAATTGTCATTGCAGAAATCCTAACCCGTTTGTCTGCCTTTAGGGCAAGAGTATTTTTCCACTATTTTTTTTCCGTGTGTTGTAATGGACGAAACACTACACATTTATAACTTGAAGCTTTTTTCAAATTTTAGTGTATAATCAATAAGCATTTCGCTTATTGATGAATTTCCGTATTTCTTTATTATTAAATCCACGTTTAAAAGGAAATTTAGCTTTAAAAAAAATTGGCCGATTACTGGTTAGGATTTGGGACAAGTTAAGACGCTCCTACTAAAGCTCTCGACTCTTAGGTACTGCATTATGGGATACACCACCATTTCTGCATTGTAATCAGGATGATCTGAGGAGCTGTTATGTTTTCGCCTACAATTCTATAAAAATATCAAATTAGCGTTAACTTATTATACGTGGAAGTCTAGAAATCGACAGTCAAAAATGGCACCAAACATCGTGAGTACATACAGCGCTTTATTCGCTCTTGGCCGTTAGAAAGTTAGCTAAAGAACTTTTGAGATCACCTGGAAAGTTCTATTTGTTCTCAATATCAGACGTTCAAAATATGCTTTGTCATAATTCGCATTTTCCTGAAATTGAGAAAATAATCCGAAAATGTGATCAAATTAATCCTACGTTACATAAAACCGTTCCATATGATCAATACAGGTCCAGTACTGATAGCTACGGTATTACTTGTGCATACAGTATTTGTCAAAGTTTTGAAGTAGATAAACATGTTGCTGTCAAGCATAGAGCTGCGCCTCAGATTATTCTGATGACACTTTTACGACCTACACCATCTGCTGAATCAAGATTTTTTTCAGACTTATGACAAATGTTAAAGTTTGGAAATGGCTATAGTATATTACAGTGGAACCTCGATAACTCGACTTCCTATAAATAGAATAATACGCTAACTCGAACTTTTAATCAAGTCCCG
>JAQIXS010001807.1:0-26712 GCA_034700785.1 Rossiulus vilnensis | reverse complement strand
CGGGACTTGATTAAAAGTTCGAGTTAGCGTATTATTCTATTTATAGGAAGTCGAGTTATCGAGGTTCCACTGTATATTGCAAACAGTGCAAGATAAATTTTCTAAATGTACATGACAGGTTCTCTAAATTTTAAAATACAGGTAGGCTTACCAGCCATACAAAAATTCTTCACGAAATTCCAGTTTGACACATTTGTAATCTGGGTTCAAAATTATTTTTTCCGCCATAAAACAGTAACGGTATTTTACTACAGTAGTGCATTTTCACTCCATGACCAGACAACCGAATCAGGTCAAGACAATGAGAGTACATTGTTTTTACCTGAAAATTGGGTAAATTAACGGTAAAACAACAATTATAACCACCTGCCCGTAATTTAGCGCTTATTTACGCATTATTCCCTAGCTATCCACGTCGAAGAACGATACCTAAGCGATTGCATGAACAGACAGTCAAGACTTCAGTTGTCAACCTGCATAGGCTTAAAACCTGCCCGATTTGAACCCTGCAAATGCAAAGCCGATGGCAACCACCTTGCGTCGGAGGAACGATTAGGGAAAATACGCATTAAAAAAATCAGAATAAACAATCGACGAGCATGTGATCGCTCCGATAAAAAGACAGCCTTTGGCCCGTTTAATCCAGCAATCTACAGCTCCGTGTCAAGTGATATAGCGCATTAAATAAAACAGATCCGAACGATGAGGTACATGTCTATGTATAAAAGCCAGCCAATGCATTCCCCACGTAGGCTTAACCCAGGTTGGAAAGCGGCCGCACGAAATGCGATATGTCAACCAGAAAAGCTTGAAGAAATCTCCTTACCGTCACATCGTTGAATTCCAGAAATTAATCCATTATTTCTCACTCGCAACCGAAAAGAATCCCGTGAAAGCGAACTGAAATTGGCGATAGCAAAGCGCGATTAAAATACCAGCTTTTTCATTGAAGCTGGAATCCCGTCAGGGAAAAAGCGCACGGCTAGCGCAAAGGTGATCGAACGAGACGCTTCGGCGCCGATTTCAGTTGAATGCTTGCACTTTGCGCTACAGAGCGCTTGGCCAACTCCGCTCGCTCTGACGTCAATGGAACTTTAGATTAGTCACGCGCTTAAGGCCAGCACTCGCCGCTAGAGGGCGGCAAACGTTGGACACATTTGGCCGATTGACCCCGTAACAGGAGTTGAGGGCTTTCTCTCATGCATTTCTATGGCAGGAAACCGTCAACATAACCAGGGGGTGCAAAACGCATAGTTACAGGGTGCGTCGAAAATCATCACCCCAGTTGAATAGTTTAAGATGTCATCCATAAAGGACGTCCGAGGTAAGGGGAGAGGGGGTTAAAGGCAAGAGGCCGACTGAAAGTGGTCAAAAACTGGAAAAAAATATTCTGGTTTACTTTTGATAGCTGACCGGTTATAATATGTAAAAGTACCGATCCGATGCTTGTAAAAGAATTTCAATTAATATTGGGTATTTTGTTGAACTTGAAGGCGCTTTTCCAAATAGGGCCAGATGTGAGGGAAGGGGGGGGGGGGGGGAAGAATAGCCAGGCAGCGGCGGAAAGGTTTCTGATTTTAAAAAAAAAATCACGCAACCCGCAATGCAATTCTGCATTGCAGGGAAGCCCCGTTTTAGGAAGTCTTGTAACGTTTTTTTTTCAAATTTGTTTAATTAAAAAAAAAAATGAGGCAACAAATTCAATACATAATATTAATTTGATTTTACTTTTAATCGTTGCATTGAGATAGTTAATATACGCCGATAATTCTAACAGTTGTAATTTAATTTGATGAATTTCCTAGAAATTAACGATATTCTTACTAACCATATTTTAAACTGCACCACTAGCACATAATAAGAATAACAGTTTTTTTACTTTCCAATCACTTTTACCCAGTTCTTAAGCAGTTCTATCGAACTGCCCCCCTCCCCATCCGGTTTTTCTAAGATCCTCTCCCCCTGCCCCAGACGTCCTTTATGGATGACCCGTAATGCATGCTTTTAGGTTGGGCTCAAATGTCGACGGATTCTGTATTTTTAGCAGACTTTAAATAAAGGCTCAAAAAAACATGCACTAAATTTTATGGCACATTTACATGCCATGGTTATTCATATTAGAAATTGTCACGAATGTACAGAACCAATGATTCGATAATAATTAAACAATATGTAAAAATGAATAAATAATTTATTAGTTGAAAATGGTTAACTGAGTATACTTATAAATTATTAACGATGAAATGTTTAGGATGATCGCCTTTTGCTGGCATGCGGATTTCTGGTTGCGTCCCACAAATACTTGTCATAATAATTTCCAAAGCTTAAACTTTAGGACAGTCTGAAATACAAAAACAGAACATTATTACCAAATACGTTAAAATAAAAGTATAATGCCATACAATTGCAGCACAACATAAAAGACAATTATTCTTTTTAATAACGCATATGTCCAATTTTGAAATTTGAATGCTCAAAGATTAAACTGTATCACTGAATTTGCAAAATACATATACCAATATTGTTAAAGAAACTTTAAAAAGTTTTGAAAGAAAAATATACAATACCACATATTCTGCAATGAGCTTCGTCTGAGTTATCTCCGCAGCCATCTTTTCCACTGCAAAGAATAGCTGTTGACCGACATCGACCATTTTTACATCGAAAATGCTCATCCGAGCAATATTTTCCTAGAAAATGTATCAAAGATACACAGATAACCATATAACTTCTGAATTAAAGGCCCAAATTTGATCAAAGGTTAAGATTGATCTTAAAACTTTGCTTTTCTTACCTAATTCACATGCAGCAGGGTCCTCGTCACTTTTATCTTTGCAACTACTTACTGCATTGCAAAACATATACTTTGGAAGGCAGGTGCCATCATTGCACCGAAAGGTGAGCGAAGAATCACAATTGCCTGTAAGCGACATATTTTTTTTTTCAAATATAATGTACCATTTTCGACTTCTGCCCTGTTAGGATACCGTGAAATCACAATCAAAGAAGGAAAAGAGGCCTAATTTTACCATGGCAATCAAGCTCATCACTGCCATCTAAGCAATCCTTCCTTCCATTGCAGAGCTTGGCCTTTGAAATGCAATCCCCACTTGAGCACTGAAATGCCTCTTTAGGACATCCTAGAAACAAATCCTTAAATGATTATCCATTGTACGAATAGATGGAGTTTCCTATAGTCCCAAAATCATGCTTACGTCCACGAATGCACACGTGTTCATCACTGCCATCAAGGCAATTGAACTGTCCATTGCACACGAAAAACCAGGAAATACATTGGCCGTTCTGACATTGGAAGGTATCTTTGTGACATCCTAGACGGAATATTGAAGTTAAATCAGCATGCAATCAGGGTAGTCAATTGATGAGTGATATGCCTACTCCTAAAAGTAGTTTTACCTGTGTAATTGACATTGCAGTGGGGAGTGGGTGCAAGGCACTGGCACACGTTATTTAAACAGTGAGAGTATGGATCTCGTGCTTGACACTGATGAGAATTTTCGCAGTATTTTCCCAGTGACACTGCAGTTCCGGATGCCACTAAATCGCAAATATTCACAACATTTAAAACAGATAGCAACATGATTTGAACGTAATTAACCTCATGAGTAAAACGTAATGTTAACTTTTAATAAGTTTCACAAATGAAACAATGCTAAATTTTGAATGACCCATGATAGAATATGACTTGTTGATAAATCTGCTCATATATTTGCAAAATGTGAAGTCAATATTGATGAAATTCAGGGGAAAAAATCAATCAAGGCTTAAATTACAGCACTATTTAAATTCATCTTGTGATATGTTAAAACATGATTTAGAAATGAGTGGAATAATAGAAGAGAAACTAACTTCTAAACAAGAGTAATAACAAAATAAACTGGTTGATTTATATTTTTTTAAAATAAAAATAAATATTTGTATTAGTTTTAAAATATTTTTATAGCTTTTATAAAAATTTTAAATTTTTAAACTAATAATTAAGAATGGCTATACAAGAATGGTTTCCAAAGACAATGAAATACTCCTTTTTAGAGTACTTGTTTTCAGAAATTCAGGGTGAGAAATACGTGTTTCTGTGCCATATCATTTCAAAGCAATTGATGAAAATTATAATTGAATTATAATTGAGGAAAACTGAGGAAATTATCAGATTTTTTATTGAGACACTAATTCCCCTAAAGAGCTACAGATTTACTGTTGTTGAAAGTTGTTATTGTGGATTACATTTCAATGTATCATGAACATAACAAGCCTTGGAAGTAATCTAGATGAATGAACAGAAACCAATAGAAGCTTCGTTTCAAATAAACGATGAGCTTACAAGATGAGAAAAAAAGGAAAAACAACGTCTTTTTGAATTTTACAAACCTCTTCTGGCGATGGGCGCGCATCGTTTGCGATCGTCCGAAGCTCTAAAACCCTCCTGGCAAATGCAGTGTTTATTATAAGGTGCAAACCTTGTTCGCTTTTTAGTTAATGGTGTTATTGTTGTTGTTGCTTGGTTGTTATTCTGAGAAGTCCCAGTAGGAAATAAATGAGATAAAGAAGAAACAGACTGAGAAAGTAGCGGTGCGTGACCACAACGAGAATTTCTAACTATTTTTTTGCAATTCATATCGTTCACACACGAACTGCCTAAAACTGAACTCAGAAATTAAAATTAAAAAGGAAAGTTGGGTAAAATAAGATCATGTGCGATAGTAATCAAAAGGAAGGGTCAGGAAAAAAAACGTAAGACAGCAGATAAATGTATGAACGTATGAAGAAAATGGAGAAATATGAATAGTTTTTGATAACAGATAAAAATTGGAGGTAAGGAAAGAGATGTTCAGGAGAGAAAAAAAATGAAGTATACAAAACAACGTGTTAATTCATACTTGTAGAAAAATTCATATGCAACAAAGAACAAAAGCTGGGAACTGTACACACTGCCATATTTTCATATGTTTTGCGACTTACATTGGTCATTAATACGAAAATTCTGAAAAAAATGTTATTTACTGAGATTTTAATTAACCAATGCCACGGTCCTTTATTTAACACTACACTGTATTACTCAGACATTTCAACAAATTATAATACGAAGATTTAGGAACTGAAAAATAACTATATACCGGATTGAAAGAATGCCCAATTTTGATTTTATAAAATTATTTAAATCTGGAAAGCTAGAAAGTCGAATTTATTCTTAAACCAGGCTTCCATACTATAAATTTTTAAAATGATAAAATAACAGAAAATTACGTACAAGGGATGCATCGTTTATCCTGGTCTGTAACTGAGCCTGCAGTACAGGCACACCGCCCATAAACCCGTGGAATAATGAATTTGCAGAAGCTTTCTGGGCTTGACAAGCGGCACTGGTCGTCGGTAGCACAAAGCTGACCAACTTTGGCACCTAATTGGAAGAAAAAACATTTAAAAAAATGCATTCCGCTTCACTGATTTCAAACGCCAGGCACATAACTCCCCCCAAAAAAACAAGAGAATATCTTACCCATTAAGCACTTGTCTTTTCTTAATTGCGTATGACCTCTTCCACACACACACACGCCACTGACACACTGGCTATTGGGTACTTTCATTTGGCACTGGGCACTCACCAGGCAGTCGTACCCGAGTAAAGATGCTAAACCACCCGAGCAGGACAAAGCAGGACATAAATAACAATTATTAGAGAAAAATAAGTCACATTATCTTCAACAACTCTTCATAAACTCTTTGTATATTGCAATGGTATTTACGACGGAAGACGTAAAGATACATTTAATGTAAAATACAGTATTCATAAATACACATTTGTTTAACGAGTGTACTCCAAACATTCGAGGTTGCGCAATTATAAAACATGTCCAAATAAAAAAAATTAACAATTCGTTATCAAAATTAAGAATGAAGCATTTTTTTCCGTTTCAAACCATTAGCTTTAAGAATTTGAAAAAAGTTAACTTGTTAGCAAAGAACGCATTCTTTAATCTAAATAGCTGATGGCAAACAATTAACATTTTAAATTATAACCGCAATAAATACGACAGAACAAATTAAGGAAAATCCTCAGTAATTACTTAACTTTTTAAGAATAAAACAATTCCTTTCTTTTATTTCCTACCTGTCCACCCTCCCCCAAGAAAAATAGGCATTCTGTAGATAAATGCTTTCTACATTAAAGCAAAATGTGTGAAACAACTGTGGGAAAAATCTCTTGCTTAAGATATTCCTTTTTTAATAAAAGTTTAATAAGAGGTTTGTTATTATTATTATTATTATTTCCATATTTCAAAGTCAGAGACGCTGTTCTGCAACACCCATGTGAAAATTCAGGGTAAAACGTCCATAGAAACTTTCTCAAGCAATTTGAAATTTTCTAATTTCCTTTCGAAAATATTCAAAATAAATATCGTTACACAAGCGTATATGCCCTAGTGAGTTGCTGGAATATCTCATTCCTACAAAAGCAGTAATTTTTCACTGATTTCTGCTTTCGAACAAGATCATACGAGGTTTAGCCGTCCCATTTCTCACCGGAGACAGTCTAACGATAACCTTATTATCTAAAGATGTTCAAAAAAAGCCAGTTCATTGTCGCTATGCCATCTACTTGACTGTTGCATTGCACATTAGCCTAGAGTCAAGGTACTTGAATGAGAATGGGCTCACCTGGAAGACAGTGAGAAGAATTGTGGCGAATATGATACGGATAGCAGGAACAAACGCCATCGGTGCAGTGCGAGAACCTCACATGGCTGCAATCGGAGTTTTTTGAGCAATTGTCTCTTAATTCAGATTGTGTAACAAGTGCGAGAGATGATGCAGCACTTTTGGTTGAAATTACTGTTGAAATAGACATTTATAAAGCGACGTATGGGCCTCATTTCATGCTGGGTGCACTTCCAATGCGAACATGCAGTTACAAAACGCAGAATTCAAAAAATGAAACCGTGTTTTATTTGCACAATTGTTCGTTGAGAGGGTCACAACGCATCATAAACCTGCATGGTAATGACTTGGAAAGATACTTCATTTTTAATAAATGAAGATTATTTCACCATTTATTATCACCCAAGCAGAGCAAGTCGTTCCGCTTACAACTTTTGCTTCCTAACTAGCAAAGTTTTATTTTTAAAAGTAATGAATGAAACAATGAAGCTTTCATCTACTCATTCTACTGTTATAAGTGGAGCGATTTATTCGTCGTGGAAAAAGAGTAATAATACATTTTAAAACGATATTCATTTATTAAAAAAAATAGGAGTTAGCATTTGCTTTGTATTTCCATTGCAGGAATTTTTAGGACTATATTAGATAGATGGATTTGCCATAAATGCCAGGCAAAATACATGACACCTCACGGGCAATTTTGAATGAAAAACATTATCTTTTTATACTTTGCATTAACAAACGATTGTGCAACAGATGTCAAATTAAGAAAAAAAATATCAAATACCTTCGTTTGAGTTATTGGAATCCGAATTTATCGCATGAACATGAAGGAAATTTATTATTATTACAACCTGCTAAATCGTACGGAGAGTTAAAATTTTCACGTGAACCATGAAAGCAATCAAGATTCAAATAATAACAATAATGGTGGCACTAATGCTTACGCAAAATAACTTCTTAATTGTTGATGGTCTAAAGCAATAACAAGCCATTGTGATTCCGCATTGAGATTTAAATCAAGGCCTGTAATAAACAATTAGAACCCGAATTAAGCATCCCATTATAGTAGATGTATGCAAGAAATTCATTTTTGTAAGCATCGAGGTGAGTAGTGCGATTCAGATTACAAAAAAAACCTCACATGAACGACATGATGTGGGACAATTGAAACCAAAAAATGGACACAAATTAATTTTTTTTAAATTGAAAAGGAAGAGAAAAGAATCATTTCTTAAAGAATGAGGGTCAGAAACCTTATTTTACTTTCGTTTTCATTTAATCCCAAAGTCTTACTTTCTGTTCTTTTTTGTTCGGTTAATTGGTGGACAGACGTCCCTACTGACATTTGAATCAGATTCGAATCAATGACTGGCAACTTTGATTTTATTCATCCAATTTAATCACAAATGATAGATGACAATATGTACAATGCTGGTAAATGATTGAGCAGCCTCTCAAATCCTATGCTGGTTCTTGTAAAACTGCTTAAACGTGATATTTTAGACCTTAACGTTGAAGACTCAACGTTTTGCTCCATTAGTTTTAGGTTTCCTAAAAATGTATCAATATATTCTCAAAGAAAGTTATAACACTAATTAAAACGTCAACGCATCCTGATTTTATTTTTATGAATGCTAAGGCGTCTACTTTTCTAAAATTTAGCCGTGGAGCATAAACGGTTCATTGACTTGGAACCATGCAAGAGAAAGAACAAAATGGCATTAACACTGAAATAATTTCAATTCAGCTTTTTATTTGTAGAGTTTTGGGCTTTCAAAATCTATTCAGACATCAAAAAATGAACAAAAGAGAATACCGGTACTAATTTATTTATTAGGTTTAATTTTTTTCGTTTTTCAGATAGAACGCTTAAAAACATTTATAAGTTTAAATATTTTAGATGCATTTGTACACGCCCAAAGTGTTGTCTGGCGACCATTTATAACGCTACTTATTACCTAAAAACTTCTTGAAATGAAAGGTTTGGAAACCACCAACTTAATTTATGTTTCTTTAAAATTCTTTGTAGTGCCACAACAACAACAACCGTTATGGATATTAGGGGTTTCCAACCATCCTATCATCTTTAAAACTAATACCATGTTAAATTAAACCAATTTCATTAAAAACTTTTTTTGAATGTGGATACAACGTTGTAATGATCCTGAAGAAAAGATTGCAGAAAATTAGTCCAATTTAGAAAAAATAGGTTTGAAATGTAAATGAAAGTACAATTTTAAGAGTGGATATGAGAGTAAAGATGAAACGATAAGTTATTGTTTTAAGCTCGAAAATACTATTTATAACTAAACTAACACTTTAAATTTATTGCTCTATACGTGTTCATGTACTTTCATTTTCCGTCAATATACCACTGCCCTACAGTCCTAATGCCCAATAATCTTTGTCCATAATTTACTGAGAAACTAGGCTCATTAAATGGATAAAATCCATCAAGAATCTGAAGAGATCGTTAATTGCTATCACGTGTGAGGTGGTGAAATACTCGTACTCGTCAAGTCTTCGTCAATGTCGTGAACCAAACGCAGATTTGTCAATCATGCGGATTGATGTCCTCAGTTATGTTCTTAAAACCTGTTTAATGTTTGGCATCAACCGCAACACGAAGAAATAATAAAGTTTGTGTTTTTAATAGAAAAAATTGAAATCGTCTGCAAAAATACAGACTGTTAGTGGAAAATCTCAAAAAGTCTGCAAAAACTTCTAAAACAATATGCGAATACAAGTATGCTCATTCTCAATATTTACCATCCTCTTAAATTAATCTCCAAAAATTATGAAGGGGACAGAGTTAACCATTGCTTCGCCACAAGTCCATCATGAATTGTGAATTATGCGAATTGAAGTCCTCAATGAAGGTTTAGGGACACGCTTATACTTCCAAAATCCCATCAAGTACCCAGTACTGCGAGTATCTACTCAGCAGCATGAGCAAATCTAAGCAAACCTTCCAAACAGTGCATTTAAATTTCAATTGCAGGTTTGGTGTTCATGAATTTTAAAATGCAGCCAGGATTAACTTTAAGATAAGGTAATAATTTGAATGCCAGCCCGCCATTGTTGGTCCTTTCATTTGCATGGTCATAAAAACGCAGCTGCTGATATCAATTGCAGATAAATAAAAAAATTCGGGGGTGAGATATGCCTCATGCTCTCACCTCAAATTCCTTTCTAGGAAGATGCGTCCATAAAAATGTAAACATTGTCTGCTGATTGAAACCCGGGAGGGCAAATAGTTAAATAAGGACCGAGGGGTCGACGTTGGGAAAAAAAACCAGAAATAGGATTAAACTCAAATAAGGATCAGATTAAATTGCAGATTTCACGTCCAGCCAGCAGAGGGTGACATCTTATTTTATTAATCCCGCGCTGCATTTTCAACGCTTACCCGATGCTATTTTCACTCCCCATCGTCATTTCAAAACGTGTTCCCAGGTTTTTCTTCATCGTAATTCAAGTTCATATATTTTATGGGATTTTATCCTTAAGTACTAAATCCGTAGCATGGTGTGTTTGGTACATAGGAAGTAAAGTTCGGTCAAGATGGATCCCCAAGATATGAGCTTCGAAATTTTCCATCCAAAGAAAACAAACTTATTTCCTCTTTTCGCTAAAAAAATCCTTTTCAAACTTTTTGCCCTGATTTTGCTGGCCTTACGACGTTGAAATTTAAGTTACATTTACATGTATATATGGTGATAGTGACCACGCACTTGACGTGGAAACTGCATTATAAATTGGAGATTGGCCTATTGATTTCGCCCCTCCCATTGTTTTGCCGACGGAATTGTACTAAGTTTAATTGCATAGAATGACCATAATTCATTTGCTAATACATATAGCAACTACATTTCAAAACAATTTTGTACTAAATTGAGTGTGGAAACTCAATCATTTGCTGTTGATAATTTCAAGTTTCTTCCAACAATTTAGACACAAGGCATCATACATTATTTGAGAAACTTTAAGATAATCTTGACATTAAACAGATAATGGATTCGTGAACAATAAAGGAAAATGCCATTAAGGTTAGTCTTCCTAACCGTTTCATGCACGTTGTTTCATTCAAACCCAATCGTTACTTTGACTTATGGCAATAAGTTTTATTTAAAGAAAAATGCTTACATATAAAGGTGAAAATTAATAATCTAAAATGTATAAATTGCAAAGGTAACGCATCACCAGGAAATATTGGCGTAAAAGTTCAAGCTCTGATAATAGCTAAGCGTATTCATGCTAACCTGCACAAAAGAAGAAGAAATTCAGTAATCCTATTGTCAGAAATTCAATAGCAGCGGGCGCTAGGGAAATATATATTTTTTGGATGGGAATCTTATTCTTTTTTCAAACAATTCGTGTGAGAAAATATAAATTCTTGAAGAGACAAGCCTTAGTAGGGTAATATGCAGGTAAAATATTAAAAATACGAGAAGTTCACTTCTTCGTCTTAAAGTTCCCACGAAAGGGTTGAAAGCTATTTTTTAAAGTTATTTTACACATAGCGTTACAGTACAAAACAGAAGAATTACAAGCGGAATATTTCATCAATAATTTTAAACATGCATTAACTCTTCACTTCGATGCAGGAAAATAACACAGTACATTAAATGAAAAGTCATTACATTCGGCAACTTCTCACACACAGTCATACGTTTGTTTTTTGGAATAAATTTATAAAACATTTTTAGAATAAATGTGTCTGGAATTTGTTTTTTAAACCGCAGATTTCCTCGACATGAAAAATGCTAACATGCAAGAAATGTTGACGAAATCGAGCATAACTAGTGATTAAAAATTTTACTAAATATTCATATAATATATAAAGTATTCGTCAATATATCGTGTAACCTCTAGATCTATTTTAAAGCAGTGTCTGAAAAACGATCCACGCCAAGTTTACAAATATGATATTTTACGTATTGAAACTTCAAATTTCCTCTTAAAACCTATGCATTGATCAGTTCTTTACACTTTACAAAATCGCTCACGATTGTTTTCATCAAAAATGTTTCGATAAAAATGAAAGTACAATGCTGTAATAATGTATTAGATCTTCTGATATTATACATGTAACTTATTACAGGAAATTATATTGAAAATCCTGATTCATTCCAAACGCAAGTAGACTGTTACAACCTATCAAGTCATACTTCACATGCACAAACCAAATTTAACTCTTGATCAATTATTAACAACGTTTGTTTCATGAAATTAGATTAATGAGTAAGGAGCAAGCCCACAACGCTGAACTTCCGAAAAATCAGATATACCTAATATATATTATTCGCGAAAAGTTGGTTTACCGAATCTCAGAATTATTTTCTTTGCATTTCCCTAGAGGTCGATGAAATTGTATATTTTGAGGCATAGCTTATATAATTTAAGAACTATTGAAAATCTAAGCTCATTGAGGCGAAGTTGCGACTTCGCCTACATTTATGCTGGAGGATTTCATTGCTTGTAAAATTAGTTATTTGTCTTAAAATCGGTATTAAAACTACAAGAACGATCCAATAAGTAGAAGTGAAAATATTAATAACACTTACCACACAAGCCACTGATGGAAATATCGCAATTGCGAATGTTTAAAACCGAGGATGAGGAGAGGAGTGATGCGATTTCAAGAAGCATCCACTTCGGGTGAAACGAAATTTATCACTACTGGCTCCTGTTAGGAGAGATCCAGCACAGTTGCCTAAACACCTTGAAATCTGAAGACCCGCCTACTCATTCATGCTTTCACTCAGGTGGAGAACAATTGAAATAAGGGAACCACTACTTCCCATGCACAACGTGAAGGTGAACGTCAAAATTGTGCTAAATTTTTAAACCGCATTTTTTAATGAAAATACGGTAAGGCTGTCTTTCATATAGATTGAAAAATTCTTCGATCGGTCCACATATTTCGTTAACTTTTGGTTGAGCTATTGTGGATATTAGTTTGTCAATCCCCATATTTACTCATTCTTTAAAACAAACAAAAAACAGAAAAAATGTACTTGTGAGTCAAGAAATAGTTTATTAAATAGTATAGTTTGAGGATATTTAAAGTATCAAACCATCAACCTAATATTGTTCTTCAAATGTTAGCATACTAAAGTACAATTTGACGCTTTAAACCAACTTTAAAACAATTGAAACATTGTTTAATTCATAAATGATTTTTTTCTTTTAAAACAGAATTTTGTTTCCGGCAACTCTTAAAAGCTACACATTTTATTGTTGTTCAATTTAAATATTCTCCAAAAATAATTTGATATGTCTAAGTAAGCATTACAAATTTCATTGCTTATTTATAAAGAAACTAAATTGTACATGAAATGTGCATATTTCCTATTCGTACCAACTATTAACAATTTTGGATTTAAAATCACAAAAATGCATTATTGACAGTGCATATTAAGTGTTGACATGCTGCTGACAATTCGTGACATGCTTTAAAATCTCTCCCTTAATTCCGATCGATTCATTTATTACACAATGAGAAAGTGAAGCATTTCGTTACATTGATGGCGGTGGCCATTTTGAAACTCTTCACAGTTGTACGAATAACCTTTTTTTGTGTTTTTTTTTTTAAACAACTCGATGGAAACGAGCAGTTTGTGGCAAAATGACTCAGTATTGCTTGTTTTTAGCAACAAGGTGCCGAAAGCCGCCAAATCCCCATTAAGGTGAAGATGCGAGGACAATGTTAGCATCTGATTAACATTCAGCCATGTTGACTTTAGGTAAATTGACATTCGTAGCACACAAGGAACACAACTTTGAAAGTGACCCATGATGAGAAAAACGTTTACACCCAAGATAGTCCATGGAATTGGAACCAGATCGATATGCATCTCTAAATCCGCAAACATCACAATTTACCACACACAAAAAACTGCCACCTGGTGTGAAAGGTTTATTTGTAGGTGGCCAGGTTATGAAGGCCGTGGGGCACAAAAGCCCGTATCGCGCAGGTTTAAAACGATTAGCCGGTGCATTTGTAGGTCGATTAAAAGGTAGGAGGGTGAAATGAAGACTTTCGAGGAAATCGCCAATTCAATTACGAGGTTACGTCTTCACGCCGTTCTTGCTTTGAACAAAAACGACTCCTTTTCACCGAAGAAAATAATACAATGTCAACACGGCAAAATGTTAACTCTTTTCTGTGCTCTGGATATGTACATGTTTACGGTCCGACAACTTTGACTTCAAAACAAAAAAAATGCAAACCGAAATAAGTGCTGGAAAATCAGCCTCGACCGAAAATTGTTCAATATTTACCTATTATTTTTCGAAGCATGTAATCAATTGCGATTGTGTTTCAAAGGTTATAAAAGCGAAGCATTAAGCGCGACATTGCATAGCAATTTTAGGAAAGGTGCTAAGCCCACGAAAATATGCTTAAGAAAATCGCGTATGACCTGAATAACAAAAAAAAAACATGTCCAAAAATTTTTAAAAAAATGTACAATATAATCATACTTAAAAAAGATCATGGAAAGGCTATCTATACAGCTTACGTATAATTTGCCTTAAAAAGATAACAAAAGAAAAATAGGATTACTGGGCCCATTCAGAGGGCTGAAAATGTATCAGTAAAAGCCTTTTAATACGTTTGATTTTGAATACAATTGTTCGTAATCGAGTTTTGGTGTCCAATTTTTTAAGAATACTTGTACTTGTAGAATAGAATAATTTCATAAAGACATGGAAACCCCACTTTTATTAATTCCGTGTAGTTTTTAAACTATACACAAGTCAACTTTCCAAACAAAAAGCTATTTTGAAAATTAAGTAATTCTTATACATTATAATTTTAATCAATAACATAAGCAATTTCAATACATTTTCATATCATCTAAATATTGAAACGTGATCGTTTTTGCGCAAAGAAAATTAAGTTGAAGTGAAATTCTATACATTAGTATTGATAAGCTTGCCTTTATTGAAGACAGTCAATATCCACCGTCTTATAAGGCTTATGTTAATTCATGAAGTAATGAATTAACTAAACTGGCTTATTAAAGATTCTGCTTCCAAATCAAACCATCTTAAAAGTTGGTAGTAAATATTAGAACCAAAAACCCTAAAAATACATAAGGTTAATAAAAACTATTCTAATAAATTGACACTTGCGCAAAACAAAACATTGTGACCATGGCCCGCTGCCCACATTCACCACAAGAGACTTTAGAATTTCGCCAATCTCCAACTTGTTTCAGATGCATTACGTTTTAAAAAAGTTGGCATAGAAATTTAAATAAAGGCTAATTTTTAAAATTTCGCAAAAGATATTACCAGTTATTGCAGCTGCAAGTTCGACAAGCGGGTGGTGGACAGGTTCAAGTCACACTAACGAAAAGCCTTCGACTTTTGTCTGAGTGCAGCAAGCAGCTTTTAGCCGGTTTCAGTAGCGCCTTCTGGCGGATAGATCCGTGCCGAAGGCAAGACCACCTCGACCTTTTCTCACAAAATTGAATTGTCTAATGTTGTAGTATAATGATGGAGGATCAAAAGGTGTGTTAAATATTTCTTGTCCATGGGAAACAGCCCTATTCAAATACCTACCAGAATTTAAAAAACATACTGATCTAAATTTGATGGACTCACATTGCCCATCACCAAAGAAAGTTCCAACGCGAGACATCTTGAACCCTACTCTAGCATAAAATAAAATAATTGTCATTACCTTCACGAGCCTCAGGACAGTGGAAATAAAAAAATCCATACTGGCACAAGTCGTTCTCCATGAAACGCGCTTCAATTTACCAGCAACGTACATGTACTTTAGCCATGCGCACACCCTGCAAGGAACAGGAACCGGAATTAAGTTCATCTCATGCATGCGCCATATTCCTTTTTATCAATAAATTAGAGACACGGCCTTATAAGGTTAGCTTTGTCATAATTTACAAATTTGAAAGCCAATTAGCTTGACGCCAGTCATCAATTAGGTGAAATTAAGATTTCAATTATAACCAACGATTTAGCAATTCACAACTTATATAGCGCACTAGAAGCATTAAGTCACAGACTGAGTGGTTTATTAGACATTAAAAAAATATGTACTGGCTCTGAGGCACATTCTTCAGAATGTCTCGATTCAGCTATTGATGAGCTAAAATCATTGTACAGTGTAGATCATAAAAAATAAAGTAAAACTGAAGATATGCCGAAAATTATACGGTGTTGAAGTTATGTTCATGTATTATACAACCCAACCCGTATAAAGTAAACTTGCGTATATTAAAAAAAATGAAATAAGCCACTCCGCTTAGGGAAATGACATTCAGTTTTCAATAGATCACATTTTGTCCCCCCATGCAACCATCTTGGGCTTCAGTATATGCTTAGGCATATACAAGTCAGTAAGTGCATTATGCATTTAGATAGTTTTCTTTTTTTTTTAAAAAAAAAAGATCACTTATGGATTTTTGTCTGCACTTATACACAACATCTTTTAAGAGAACATTGCTGAACAATTTAAAAACCTAATTAACCAATCATGGATTTTATTGGACTTTAAAACGAAAAATATTCAGACATACTTACTTGTACTATTAAGAGAACACCATAAGCTAAAAATGGCCAAAAACTAGTTCAGCATCGTGGATGCTAGGTTACGTTTTGTTCATAAATGTTGTTTACAAATACTGTTATTCAAGGAAACGTCATAAGCGTTTTTTTAATAAATAAAAAACGAGGTCCAAAAAATTCCGTTTCCCAAGTGTTTAGAGCACTTCCATTGGAAGGGCCACTCAAAAATACCACTTATAAATTCAGCACCAGAGCACATTCATAAAAAAATTCCCTGACGGACTTTTCACTGTCCATTCTTGACGATGAAAGTTAGCGATTACAGTGTATTACATCATGATATGGTCCTTTCCGTCAAATAAATCAATGTTATGTGGACCATTTGGGCTATCTAGGACGGGTGCCGATTTCCATGGAAAACAGTGGCACTCTCAACATATTTCCCCTGCTCTTGACATGCCAGAGGCTTCAATCTAACTTGTGCATAACATCAATCAACCTGTGTTTTCTAGCCATGCAGTCGTGGATTCAAAACAAGTATAGAAATTAGGTCACCTAATAGCCGAAATTAAGCACAATTTAAGTACAATTTAGGAACCTATTTTTAAACTGTTTTTCATAGTTTTTACAGTAGTACGATGTCATTTCGACTAAAAGGGACGTGTCGGGAATTAAAATACTTCACACTTTAACACAATATTCGTTCAAGTACACACACGAATGAGAAATAAAAAAATTCCTTTAATTTACGGAAATTTGGTACAAATTTCAGCTTGTTCGTGAATTTTTGCATGTGAAATTCGTCTTCAATTTTATTTCTCGTCAACTCTTGCATTTTAATTTGAACAAATTCACACTATTCATTGAAAATACCATGGCATTCTCTCATTATCAAAGCCTCAATTACGACATAAGCTAAAAGTAACTAGAATGTTTTTAATTATCATTTCCCTTGTTAGTGCTACGAAAAACTGTACGCAAAGTAAGCATTAATGCGCCCATCCGAGATTAGGAGCTATAAAAAATGGTCCAGTCTTCAAATGAAACAACAACCATCTATTTTTCATCTTCAAAATTAATCACTTCGAGCTTTGTCGGATTAAACAGAAATTTCCACGCCCTGAAATATTCTTGAGCCTAACTTATACATTGAAAAAATTTACTTAATTTCAAGAACAAGATTTCAATTAATGTAATTGATGGAAAACTCCCCAGTACTTAAAAACACGGTCTTTGCACTCGTCTTGATTATTGCAACGTAGCTAACTACGCCGTTTTCAAGAACCACTTGGAAAAAACCACGCAAGACTGA
The DNA here is from genome assembly GCA_034700785.1 of Rossiulus vilnensis. Taxonomy (NCBI): domain Eukaryota; kingdom Metazoa; phylum Arthropoda; class Diplopoda; order Julida; family Julidae; genus Rossiulus; species Rossiulus vilnensis. Next base: position 9,176 of record JAQIXS010001807.1, on the reverse strand, counting down.
AATTTCTTAAACTAGAACCAAATCAAATTGGAAATTGTGCTGCCTGTGTTTTGAAGCGCCATTCTGAAAGAAGATGAAGGGCAGAGGTCATGGGTTAAGTACAGATGTATTGCGATTTTTAGTAATCCTAGCAACTTCAATTTCGGTGACAAACAGGAAAAGAATTTCAGTATTACACCCTCACAAGCAGTATCTTACTATTTCCGAATTTGAACTACAGAATAGATAATATGATAATGGATTTTGCTGAGTTTTTCCAACTCATCCCCAAGACCAACAATGATACATTTAGCATAGAAGATTATTTATTTTTGATAGATTTTACTGACAGCTACAAACCTTCTCAACATTACACCTATCTTTCAAACGACACCACGAAGTAACTTCATATTTGAAGTCACGTTTTAAATTTCTAAATGATTTATTACATCATATTGCTTCACCAAAATACGTTTCTTCATTAAATACAACGTTCCGAAAAAATAAAAAATTTCAAGTGTTTTGAGTCGATTATTTGATTAATTGCTATCAACTTCTAATATCTAGCAAGTTGTCTATATCAAGGCCTATTCCTGAATATATTATGATCAGTTCAGAATCTGAAGGGGCAGCAAACGTTGCTTCGAAGAAGGAATGGCTTTTATCGAAAAGCACGAAATCGTACACAAACATTCTCAAAATAAGACAATTATGTTCATAAATATTTATTAACCACTTTCAACAGCTTAAATTTTGACGTCATTGCGTTCTTTGGAGACGTCAGACAATGATTAGAAATTAAATCGATAACAGCTGCCTTGGTCATTAAGAAATCAAACTTTCTATATTTAGAGTTGACCCTATTGAAATTTAAATGTATACATGCAGATATGCCATTAGGAAAAATTTCTTTCAACATTTCCCATTAGAAGAATAGCGGAAAAAACCTGGAACAGACTTATACCTTCAATAAACTGCGCTTGAATTCAGAGAATCCCCTTACTTTTAAGCTTTAAAAATATTCAGATTAAGAAAAGTGAAAATGGAACATTTTCAAAGTCAACTTAGGCCTTGCATTTAAGTTGAAGTCCAAAAGTCAGGGCTACTAAAGTGAGCACATGGTGTGATCGACACAGGTTTATTAGTCGACCCTTGTCACTACAAGTGTATGCTTTTCGGATTGTAATCCCAATGCAGAATTTTAAGTTTGATTAATATCATATGATGCCGATTCAATTAAATTTGTGCAATGCTTTAATTAATTAAAACTCAACTATGATTTCGATTTTCATTAAATTTTATATGATAGGATGATGAATTATGAAAACAGCCATTTATAAAATTCCAAATGTTACAACTGTACATTTTAACACCTTAGTATGTTACAGAAAAGGAGAACGAATCCGATTTAAAATTCTGCTGATACGGGATAAGCAAAACTTTGTGTTAATATAAACGTCTTATAACAACATTTTCATAGTGTGAATTTACTTGGATGTATTTTTTACTGTATCCAATGGGTTGAAAAAAATTACTCCTTCAACATTCGATTTATCAGTAAATTGACCCGAAATGTATAAACAATAATAAATAATGTTGTGTTTAGATTCAAACTTAAAGTTAGCGAGTTGGCCTAAGTATTTGATAAAAAAATTTAAAAAACACGACAGCCTCGTTGAAGTGATGTCTGATTTAAAAAAGTGTTGAGTTGTGTTTATCGAATGTTTACGTCCCATTTGTAAATTATGCAATGCCTAAAATCTTTCCACCAACCTTTGCCACGGCTGAAAACTTTTCCGACTGGATAGGCTAATTAATGCATACGCTCAGCATCTGCGAGCAACTTAAAAATCTTATGAATTTGGCACAACTTCATTTATTGAATTGATATCACATGTGTTTGGTGTAATTCATGAATATTTATGTAACTTTTTATAAATAAACGGGACATTTTCATGTAGTAAAAAATAACGCAGACCCTAATGGACGACCAATTCTACTCGGGAAAAATAGATTTAGTAATTATAACAGGTATTTGAACCAAAAATATAAGAGTAATTTTAGACATTATGGGCATCTTTTTGGGTCGACCTCAAAACGGCAATATTAAACTCGTGGGGTTTACCACTTGACAATTGTTTGCAGTCCTATCAAAGGAAATGTTATTCAAATGCTACAACTTCTAATAAGACAAAGGCTTATTTCAGTATTAAACTGCGGTTAAGGGTTTTGGAAATCCGTTTCTGAAACGAGGCTGGATTTGTGACCTACCCGGTATAGTCACAAGCTACGCACTCGAGCTAGCAGTTTATCATTTAATTCTGCATCGTGTCACTCAGTCAATGATTGCCCAAGAAAACCACATAATTTATTAATTCAACCTTTGCAATGACTTGAAAAAATCCGTCCTGTTACCACGTTTGCGAGGCATCCTATCAAAATAATTTGACAATTTTACCACCCTTCATCAGCCAATCACGTTGATTTGGATAGTCTGACAACGGAGAGTTAACCAATAGCAAGGGCCGAGCCCCGAAGTAAATTCTGGCTAGCAAATCTTGGGGAACCTGTATAAAGCGGAAGACGTTGGTACTTTTACCTTCAGACTGTCACTTGATTGCAGCTTGAATTGGTTCGAAGAGAAGATCTCAAAGCAAGTCAACTTTCGTTTCCTTTTGCAGATTTATTGTCAGAAGATAATTTCGTGAGGCAACATTCATCATGGTTCAAATTGAAACCACCCAAGTCATCATAATTGGAGCAGGATTAAGCGGTAGGAATGCTATTTGTATTCATTTGATATTTTGTAAACATGTCAAGATTCATTTTTCAACGCAATAAATGAAGACCAATCACAATGCTGTTACGAAACGACCTAGTGCACACAGCCTCAACAATCGAGTACCAAAACAAAGCAAACTTACATCCAAGAGAATGCAACTCCAACAATGATTCGGAATGACTTACTTAATCAAGCAAATTACAGCATGCGCTTTCTAGATTTATCAAACTATAGTCTGTTCAAAACTCGAATTCACTGGGAATTCAAATGGACCAATAGAATTAAAGTCTGTTTTGGGATTAATCTTCCCATACCATTATGCATTTTCCACCCATTGGGCATCGGGGTGGCTTTCTCTATGCTGGAAGGTATAATCAATAAGCTGAATATCTGATTGGTTTTGGCTTAGTATATGCTAATCTTCACCAGACTATAGTTCGCTTCATAAAATAAAACTATGGAAAAGACATTAACAATTAAAAATCATTTCAAGTTTTCATTTTTGTTGTTGTTGATCTACAAGTCAAGGTTTTTTCTACAATTTTTTTAAGTTTTTGCGATAAACATAGCAAGCAAACGTAATAAATTTGTATGAAGCTAGATTCTTGACCATCAAAGTTCTCTTTCAAGCCCACCAATTATTTGAACACTGGCTTTTTCCTTGGTATTTTCCAGGTTTATCAGCGGCTAAGTTGTTGACTGATAAAGGGATAGATGTTCGGGTTATTGAGGCTCGAGAGCGTGTTGGTGGACGGACTCATACTGTCAAAGTTAGTAATACTGTCCATTAACATCAACAACAATAACAAAAATGTCCGGAATTCCTACATTTATTATAAAAACGAAATGCTTTTTCCCCACAGCAAGAGGAATTTGGTTGGGTGGATCTCGGTGGTTCCTATGTAGGAGCGACTCAAAATTACATTTTAAGATTGGCCCGAGAATTGGGCATGAAGACTTACTCGGTTTACGATGATAAGAAATCGGTTCATCTCAGCAATGTAAGAACAATCAATTCTTATTTTAAAATAAATTAATCCAATTTTTTTAATTTTTAACAAATTTTCACATTTAAATTTTTTAAATTATCCAGAACAAAAGAGATGTCTATGAAACACAGTGGCCCAAATTCAGTTGGCGCAATGCCTTGGCCGCTCAAGAAGTCAATCACGTGATGGACATGATGGACACAATGAAACTTGAGGTAAAAACCATTCACACTTTCATTCCATTAATATAAATCCCATTTCATATATTACATTAATTTAAATTATTTTTAAACAGATCCCTCTGGACAAACCATGGGATGCACCTAAGGCCAATGAATGGGACAACATGACCCTCCAGGAATTTTATGACACGCATTGCCAAACCAGGTTAGTGTAATGACCGGGTTGCACTATTATTTATTCTACTGAACTAGGAGACAAAACACCTTCCAGCACTATCGCATAAAACTACATTTGATGCATCCTTACTCCTGACTGCGAGCAATCATGCACTACACACCTGATGGTTCAAATTGAGCAAACTTGCTTACTGAAAAATTATGCAGCTAATAGTTTTATTTTTTAAATTTAGCGAGGCTCATGAGTTTTTGCAAGCAAACTGTCAGTCGAATGTATCCAGTGATCCATCCCAAATCTCCTTGCTGTGGTACCTGTTGTATCTCCACAGCACTGGGGGAAACACCAAGATTTGGAACGTCACCAATGGTGGACAGGAGAAAAAATTTGAAGGCGGCACCATGCAAATGTCAGAAAAAATGGCCAATAAACTGGGAGGTAAGTCGCACAGAGTCTTCGCTCAGTTCTGAAACAAAACTGCCAGAGTAACAGTAGAGCTATCTAATAATTCGATTTTCGAACAAATGTTACCAAACCATGCAAGGCTGAAACGTTGATATTCATAATTTCTTTGCAGGAAAAGTTCGGTTAAATGAGCCTGTGTACAGCATCCAGCAGAAGGATGGAACAGTGAGGGTGCAGACATTGGGCGGTGCAATTTACGAGGTAGGTTTAAGGTTCATGAAATCATGCCTCAATTCGTGGGAGCTCATGGCATTAATAACGCCTTTTAAGGAGTCGTTCTAGCATTAAATACGCAATCTGGCTTGGGCTGAACTACTAAAACGTCTTTAGACAGAATTTGAACAAGAGCTTTGAAATTGGTAACCTGATGTTTATGCAATGCTTGAACGGCTCCTACCATCAAAAATTAACGCTTTTTATAATTAGTTCTAAGCACCCAAATACTGCTTAGCAGTCCTATGTCTGCTTGCGAACGGTGCTCCTAATGCAAAATCGCGCTCAATTTTATGGCAATTTATGATTTCATTGGGCTGTGAATTCCTCGGATGTTTTAATCCACTTGTTGCCTTTGTATTCCAAGCTCGGCTGTTATGCATATTTATATGCAAACACAGGGGAACAAGTGCTGTTGAATTTGCCTTTTATTCTCTCTGAAGAACACTTTCATTATTATTTTTTATTTTTCTGTAGACATTTGAAATATGTTAATATGTTTCTTTTAAATTTGCCATTTATTCATAAGAAATATTGCAAAAACAATTCTTTTCAGGGTCAGGTAACCTACTTGACCCAAGTACCCAATTGATCCAATTTGGGCCAATTATAGTCATCATAAAGTGCAGGTACAGTAAAATCCTATCGAAATGAAAACTTTTATTTGCCAAATGAAAATGTACTTAAGTTTTCTTTTGCGCCCGGTGCCAATTAAGTATCAAAGTCATTCTGATCTAACGTTGAGTATATATAACAGTAGTAGTGTTTGTGCAGAACCATTAGTTTACTTTGTGTTGCTTTAAGATTATCTATAAAATTCTAGTATTAGTGCAATGAATAATACTTGATGGAAACTGCCAAATTTAAAAATAAGTTATTTATATTACAGAAATTGCATGCGTTTATAATTTAACAATAAAAACGAAATTGCATTAAATTTCTATCATTAATAATTTCATTAATTTCAGATTTGTGATTGCCTCTGCCTAATTTCTAATTTATTCTACCTTTCAACGACCTTTAGGGAAAATACGTCATTCTAGCCATTCCACTCCCACTGTTGCAAAAAATTCATTACGACCCACCTTTGCCTCCAATGAAAACTCAACTGATTCAGAGGGTGACAATGGGTAGCACCATCAAATGCGAAATTTACTACAAGAAGCCTTTCTGGAGGGACTTAGGTAAGGAAATCTTGGCTTTCATATAAAGGAGATATAAGAAGCATAATATTGAAAATGTCCAATAGACCTTAAATTTACTACTGTAAATGTTACAGGTTATAGCGGGTTTGTCACCTGTGGTGATGGATTACAAGTCGTGTGTAACTGCATTGACGACTGCAAACCTGGCAGCAAATATGGACAACTGACTTGGTAAGATTTTAACTTCAAATACGTTTTGAAATTAAAATCCTACAGTAAACTATATTCGATCTATCATTTCTTCCCAGTTTCGTTGTGTCTGACAAGGCTTTAGAAATGCAAGCGCTGAGCCCTGAGGAACGATGTAAGCACATTGCAAAATGCTTAGCAAAAGCCTTCAACACTGAAGATGCCTTACAGGTAAGAAAAGGACTTTCTTAGTTTCAAGAAGGGTTGAACACAAATTTGTTTATTAATTACTCTATTTAGAGGTCGATTAAAAACCTTGAATCTCATTTTGTTTTATTTAAGCCGGTACATTACATCGACAAAAACTGGACCTGTGACCAATACACAGGTGGTTGTTATACGTGCAGTTACCCACCTGGAGTTTTATCGAAATATGGAAAGTTAGTAGAACTTTTATTTTAATGAATGCCTCGATCCAGATAGATCTGACATGATGATTTCAATATATTTATTTTTAACGAAGGTGTTTGAGAGAACCCTTTGGGGCCGTATTTTTTGCTGGAACAGAAACAGCAACTGAATGGGCAGGCTATATGAATGGGGCTGTGCAAGCTGGTGAGAGAGCTGCACGTGAGGTAAGTCAGTGAAAGACCTTAGCTATCATTAGCTAAGCTAAACTTCAAACATTCAAAAAATGTGAAAACTTAATCTCTGTATTGTAAATTGCAGGCAATGCATGGCATGGGCATAATCTCTAAAAATGATATCTTTGTCAAGGAACCTGAACAAGTGAGTGAAAACCACATCCACTCTTAACAATTATTAGACATCTTCTCAGGTTACAAATATTTGAGAAGTGCAGACCTGTGTGAAAAACAATGGCGTTTTAAAAGAATTGTAATCACAATTAGAAATCACATGTGTAAGAAAGAGCAAGAACGACACTACTATTGCTCACTCACATGCAATATTTTAAACGGAATGAAAAATATCTTCTAGGCTCTTAATTCTATCAACCGTGTTTACATTCCTGGGACTGTCCCTATGCCCTTTATGGGAGAACAACCACGCCAGCTTTTTTCTAAGCTATGAGGTAAGGCGACTTTTATTCTGGGTGATTATATTCATTCTACTGTAGTTAGGAATGATTATGTGATAATTAAATTTCAAATTCAGATCTCGCCTGGAAAGCATCTCAAAGTTTTGGGAGAAGATGCCCAATGAGGCTTGCTACGCCTCGCGGGTGCTGTGTGGAACTGTGGATTCTTTTTTATCATCTACCAGAAGCTTTGTTCCTTACAGAAAGGAGGTTGGTCCACACTCCACATCGGAGAATCTCTCCTAAACAGAACATCATTTCGACAGTTTACTGCCGATTACCATGCTGCACTAACCATAATAATAATTACAAATGGAATGAGTTAGTATTATTGGATAATGCAATGTGTGTGGTTTTTTGAAGGGATGGGGGATTTCATTATCTGGACTCATCTTGCCACTTTTATAGCCCATATTTTGATATTTCATGAATAGCAAACAGGACATTGATTTATGGTTTATTTATAACATTGTCTGATAGTAACTACTTTGCAAAATAATTATTCCTCGCATACTGACAGGACTCGACAAGTGTTAGCTTTTGATAACCTTTCACTTCACTCTCTGTATTCACCAACCTTTCGTTTACTTTTCTTGCATATTTACACGAAATGTATTTAATCTGATTTGAAATTCCAATAAAGTTTGCCAGAAACTAGAGATTTAGATTCTGGCTTTATTGATTATATACAGTGTATTAGTCATACCCTTTCAGCTCAAAGAAGGTGTTAAAATTATCGGACCAGCAAATTAAATGGGCTACAACCACAAAATGAATTATAAATTCATTCGACTTTATAAAAGACCATGACATGTTGATGAAAAATGTCAAGTTGACATAGGAGACCAATATTTCCACAAATAGTAGGCCAATGTTTAAACTTGAATGAACTTCAGTTAACATGAATGCAGTGAATAAATGTCGCGATAATTGTGCAGGTGAATTAATGTGAAAAAAATCGGCCATTATGTACTTACATTCACCTGCAGATGTGAAAGTCATTCCAAGAAATTCTTTTAATTAGCCTACTCCAACCAATACAACTTGTAAAATTTCTGCCACCATTGCAAAAAACGTTTCCAGCAAATCTGCGTTATCCAAGATGCGTATAGTCATCTAGTTAATAAAGGAAATTGAATATAATTGCACGTTTTTGGATACTGACGATTTTCAAGACCATTTGCTACATATATTGTGGAAAAGGAAAGAGAAACAAGACGGAAGTAGAACTGAAAAGGCCATGGTTACGACATTCGTTCAAATTTTGTAGCAATGCGCTAGGAGTCTACCTGCATGGAAGCAATTTAATTTAGAAAACCACGAAGTCAGGAAAATAAAGTCTGGTTTCGAAACTGAATTTACAGAATATTAGGTGCAAAGAATTACCGCCAATTGCAAGCTGTATAAGCAAACAGGTACACTGTAGCGAGGTATTACGCAAGTTATTTTAAGACAATAATTCACAAAATGCTAATGTCAAAATTACCATAATAATGTCGGCAATCACGAATTTCCCTCCAATCAAATGCTGAAAGCAATACAAACATGTTAATTTAATCAATCCGAATAGGAGTTGAGAGTGGGAGCTGAAGCCAATTGTTGACAACTACCTGTTTCTTGAGGCCTCGATTGTAAAGGAGAACAACTGATATAGATCATTTCACATCCTAACGAAATTATACATGAGATACTAGAGAGTGAATTCACTGGTAACTACGGCTCACACATGATTCATGAACAGTCATTCAATTCTAAATGCATTCAATTTGAGCATGACCTGCGAGTGCAACAGCAGAGACCCCTGGCGACCGGAGCGCGGGTAAGAAGACGCTATACGGTTGCCTTGGCAACGAAAACAAATGCCACCCGCCATTTTTAAATGCCGTTTATATTCAAGTATGGAAAGTATGGAAAAGCGGAACTACACGTAGGGTAAAACAGCAAAGAAAAGAGATACA